>VZTU01003471.1:1313-22399 GCA_013400835.1 Zapornia atra | reverse complement strand
GCTGATTATACAGACTATTTACATCAGCATCACCATAGTAATTGATTGGTTGTATAGAAACAAAACCACTTGAAGATATTTACACAATTTCTGCAGCATGTGTGCACACTTCCCTAATTATTTCATTCCTACAAAAGTTATTCTGATACGTACAAGCCTTTGGATGCATCTATTGATCCAAAGGTCGTATGAGAAACAAGGCAAAGTTTTATACAACAGTTTAGAGTCACTGGGAGCACGCTGTGTGCATCTCAGTATCATAATAATCCATAGATCTGATAAACCATGTACTTTCCCCTGTAGTTTCTTTTTAGACTGCTTTTCAATCTAACAGTCACTACAAAATAATAATGCCAAATCTCTTATTGTAGGGTAAAGTCAAGATCATATTCCATTCTTTTGTAAAAAAATAAGTAACTTAATATCTGAGTAACTTAAAATCTGAGACAATTACACCAGCCCCAACTGCCAAGCTTTTTCCCAAGTTTTTTTTTATCATGTTCTTTAATCAATATACTTTCTGCTTAAGCCTGTTCTTAGCTTGATTTCTGCAGCCGTCATTGGAAACTACATAACATTTTTCTTTATATGATATCAAGCACAGTATTTGTAATTGGCCAGCACACAATAAAATACTACAGTCTACCTGCCTCTCGCTCATGGTCACAGTTTCAAGCATCTGCATGCAAATAAATTCAGAATTTCCTAATGCTCTAGTGCCACTACTTTTTTTATTTTCCCATGCTATCACCACCAGAAAATACATGAAACAACTTCCAACTCCACCAGACCTGGCATCTAAGTAGCATAATTTCATTCAATTTGATTTCTATAGCATTTATTGCAACAGCTATTTTGATTAACTCTTATCATCAGGCTATTCACACAGACGTGTAGCTTGCATGTTTGCTAGCTGCACCATAACCGAGACAGATTCACAGTAGATTTCCCCTATGCCTTTGGTGTTATTCCATGGTGTAGTATATAAAGGACACCCACACCTTCAAAGACATGCTTTAAGTCCCCTAGCAGACTTAATTTACATTAAGGAAAAAAAAAAGGATCAACATCTGTCTATTCTCACAGAAGCCCTACAATTACATAGTTGGCAAGTCGAAAAAAGTACTTTCATTGTCACTGTGAACATATGAACATAAGTAAATGTCAATATCCATCCTTCTGAAACCCTGCCAATTTGTGACACAATTTGAGGAATCTAATTCACCTTGAGATTACTACTATTAAAAGTGTTTTAAGTAACTTGTGATATATGGCAGAAGAGACTGAATTAGGCCAAGGAGTGTAAATGACTATTTGATGTTCTGTGGATAACAAGCATAACCTGCAAGTGTTCGGTTTGTTAGCAGTTCTTTTTCTTCTGTACAAACAAAAGCATAGTAAGAAAAAACATTATATAAAAAGCTGTAGCAGCTTCTGATGATTTGACTTCTTGCAAGGGTGCATTTTTATATTATTCCACAATTGCATGCAATTCTTTCTCCTTTTAAAAAAAAACTCAAATATTAAGAGACCGAAAATTATTTCAGTTCCAAAAGGAATTTCCAAGCCAGAAAACATGTGCCTCCCTAAGTCCATGAAACTGTAGAGTTCTGATGCCACATGTGAAAGCATTCGAGCAGCATTTGCTGCTTAAATTTGCATCTCCACAACTGTAGTTTCTATTAAAATACCCAACTTCATAGCATGTATTGTATTTCTTTGTCTATGGACATGTCGTGTCATTTATTATGCCATGCGGTGTTTTGCAGTGTTATTGATGATGCCTTTCTTTTAACTGTGCCAAAACTTTACAGTGGAAAAGGGGAAAAAAATTTCTACGCCTCACTACTTATCAGCAATTTGAAATTAGTTCTGCAGCTTTTCTATGACATTTAAAATTATCAATTTAGTGAAATAGCCTCCTGATCTTGAGTCAAAATGGTGATTACTAACTGCTGACTGACAGCCATACCCAATATAGATGTCTTATTAATTTACCTCTGTAAAAGCCTGCATTGTTACACTGTTTTCTTATACTTCCATAGCCCTATACTCTGGCATGTAACACCTTTGCATGTTGTAACTGTGATAGCTGTGATGCAATAGCTGAGAGCTAATACCTGTGCAACAGCTGCGAACAGCCAGCCTGTGTTTTGTTCAAGAAAGGATGAAGAGAAGTAAAATCCACTTGCCTTGCTTTCTAAGCTCCTCTTCTAAAACCTCAGTCTACTTTCATCTCTCTTATAATTTAAAGTCTTAATGACATTGATTTTTATTATTCTGTTTGCTTAGTTGCATTTATCTGTTTTATTAGTTCACATTCTTTTATCACTTTTCATTTTGTGCAAAGAAATAAGTGGGCTAAAATCTGAACTAAGAGAAATCATATAGCTAGAATGCTGATGACGTACATTGTATAATCATAGACTGTTCATATTCTGAAAATGTGAGATATGTATGGTTCTAGCACACCAACACAAGTAGTTTATGTTTACTGTAACATTTTTCCTATCTGTCCTTTGCTGTATTTAAGCTGGCTGGAGCACAGTCTACAGAAACAAATTAAATTCATGTTTTGTTGTGCAACAATAGACAGAAAAAGATTTCAGAATGTACTGGCCACACTCAGACATCCAGTACAGCCCAACCCAAGACCTAAGAATGAAGACAATCCTGAAAAGAAACCAAAGGAATAGGTATTTCCAAGTTCTGTTACTAGCACTACCGTGCACAAGGGGCACATAAGCCCAGCCCACTGCTCAGAGCAACACTATGGAGGTTAGCAGCTGGCTGCTTTACTCTTTCTCAGCCTGCTCACACATTAGCTGTACAGAAACTGATTATTCAGGAGGCTGAAAAGTAAATTTTATCCATAATCTTTTCTGTATAACTACAAGAACTCCAAAGAAGAGACTATACAGAAACCATTTATAATGGAAAATTCTACAAGTTAAAACCAGGGAAATATACTACTATGCTGTGAATTAACAAATACTTTTATTCTAATCAATTTTGCTAACATGGTGTGACTAAAGCATTAGAATTAATTTAGCATTCTTGGCTCAGTTAATATTTTGGTCATTTATTGTGGAGTTTAAATTTTTATAAAAGCATTTAAAAATTTCAGCATTCGGCAAAATTAGTACTTGTTTTATGATAATATTGTTAATTTAATGCATGACTTGGAATTATACTTCAAAGTGAATCAGAAAAATAGGCCTTTTCTATTGCTGTTGCAGGCATCTCTCTTCATGCACCAGTGAACTGACCTTAAATTTTAACATAGGAGGCACAAAATTGCTCTTATATTTCAACAATTTTTTGCAATTCAATCATCTAGTCCATCAATTTCAGATAGATTTTGCAACAACCTACCCATGAAAGCTAAAATGTTTTTTAACATTATGTTAAAACCCTTTTATGTTTATTCTCTGGAAGGATTTCTACTGAATTCAGCTTTCTGCTATATCTACATAGAAAGTTAAAAGTATATTTTGTGAAAAATCAGATGGATATGAAACAACCCAGCTAATGTACTGCTAGTGGCTTTTGGATTTTGTTCTTGGCTGGGGTTTTTTCTGCTATCCTACTGCATATTTATAAGTGTTAATTGAGTTTTTAATGGCAGTAGCATGTAGTGACCAAAACTCCCATTACAGTTAATGAGAATCCTAAACATTTTTTGTGTACAGAATACTGAAATGTACACCAGTGACCTGAAAAGCAAATTGAAAAGCTTTTAAGACTTTGTGTGTAGTGAAACATTGCAAAGGGAGAATAAGAGATTGGTTTTTGGTTTATGACCAAAAATTTTGCTCAAATGCTTTTCAGACTTCACTTTTTCATCTGCCAGGTTCTGTTTTGTCTTCTTTCGCTGTCACAGATACTGATTTTTGCAATACTCAATTCCTTTCTACACTTGACCCGTGGAATCAACAGAGCCCTGTCTTACACTACAACAGCCTCTCTAACATTACATTCTCTTCTGACAAACTTTAATGTGTTTCTTACGGTAAGAAGGAAGAGCACTAAGTCCCTCATCTGCTGGTGTAACCTTTCCACTTGCTTCATTCTGGCTATTGCTCATCTAAGTCCTCTCTTATGTCCATCATCATTATTTTCCTTGTGTTTTCTTCTTTTGCCTCAAAACGCAGGCATGCTTTGGGGTTCCCTGCTTTTATAAGAATGAGAGAGAACAAAGTCCTGAACCTATTTGACTCCTAATTCCTGACCCAAATCCTCACAGATGTCTTCTGTTGCAAATATTTGTTCCATTAACCTCTGTACATAACCAAGCCACCTGACACTCGTGCTCAAGTCTTTTGCTTCATCTAATAAATTTAACGCTTGTCCAGATTCCCCCCATACAGCTCTTACTCCACCTCAGCGCAGCAGCCTCGCACAGGCATGCGTACAGCAGGGGCTGCAAACTTTTGGAAAGACATCTGGGAAAGTGTTATGCTGAAATGGGTGGCCTCTGGACACTCCAGTCTGCAGGTGCCCCAAGGCCCTCAGGGTCCACAGATATGAGCAACACAGACAGAGAAGACACTCCTGAGGGTCTGCAGCCCATGGCTGACCCACACTGAAGTACAAAGCAAACACTGATAGAGTAAAACCATCAGTAATCAGAAATAAGCATAGAGCTGCAGACAAACCTAGATGGGACCCCAACCAACCTCCTACACTGCCTGGTGCCTCAGCCAGAAGATGGGAGGGACTGAAAGCAGCAGTGCAGATAAGGGGTGCTGAGGCCAGAGGAGTTGCAGGACAGAACCTGCACCTCAGCAACGTGAAGGAAAGGCTCAATTGGGTCTTTATTTCCTTTTCTCAATACCCAAATTGATGATCAGAAGGTTTGGTTTAATTAGAAATAAATGACAAAATTCTGTGACTCCATGCTGGTTTAGGCACAATAACTCCTTTACTATTAAATATTAAACTGAAAAAAATTACATTTAGTTATTTCATACTAGCTTTTTTGAAGCATTTACACAGTATTTCTGCAGTATTACTTAGGCAAAGTCATTACTTTGGATTCTATCTACATACCTTGTTGTTGTTATAAATGAGCCTTTTGATTTTCCCGAAGTAAAAAATTTCACTTACAAAAACACTTCTTTTGTAGCCCTATATAATTCACAGTAACTGTCACAAATGCTGATAAACACAGAGATTATACACTGAAAAATGGCTGGTCGAGTATCTTGATAATTACTTAGTTGAAACATTCCTTCAGCTTACAAAAGTTATTTAGATTACAGTTAATCATAATTTTTTGAAGGACAGTAAACCTTTTTTTGATACAATATGTAATTATGTCTTTCTACTACATGAGTTTCTGCTAATTATGCAATTATCATGAAAGGAGATTAATAAGAAAGATATGCTGAACTAACCACTCGCTATCCGCTAAAAATACAGTAAATACACACATACTTCAAGCATATATCCTTGACAGTCAAGAGCTTAAAGACATTTTTACAATTTATGTATATGACAAACCCACATATTTATAAGGTACTAGCAGAAGAATATCAGCAAAGGACAATTTAGAAAACCACCAATTCCTTCTCCCTCTTCCCCTCTCCCATCCAAATCACAGTATGGATGTCAGTTTTGGACTTTTTAAAGCCATCCTTATCTACATGATTAATCCCATTACTCTCAAATACTGAAAAAATATCCTCATACCATAGGTTTAAAACATGTATCTGTAACCGTTAGAAAACTAACTCCTGTACACAAATAACAGGAGCTACTGAAGCTCTAATTTAGAAAGCACAGCAATGCCTCTACAGAACTTCCACATCCACACATTTCAGATTCGCACGGAGGAAAGCAGGAGCAACGAGGAGCTATGTCGGCATTTTACCATGCCATACAAACTTCTGCAAAAGCAAGTATCTGGCTCTATTAATTCTATATATTAAGCACTTTGCAATTTGCACTGTGCTAAAGAAGTTTTGAGGGGGGAAAAAAAGGGGGCGGGGGGGACCCCATAGCTAAAAACAAAGGTAAAGGGGAAAGTTCAGGCAAACTACAAACAGAACACTCGTCATCAGAACTCCCAAAGTCCAGACAACCCCATTTAAGGGGTTTCAAATTGCAACTTATGGTAAAGCAGTTTGAAAGCACTGTCATCTTAAGAAGTTTGCATGGGAAAAATCTCAGTGTCTCTCCAGTTGGTTTAGATGGCACCTCATATCCACCACTTGCCTGCAACATTTTTCAGGCGCATTATGTAATGTAACATGACTGATAGCAACAAGTGATGGAAGAAGAATAAGGAACAAAAATCCCAAAACACTCACAGCAATGATATTGAAGAAGTCGTCATCTCCAAGGGTATCCAAAATAGATGACACTGTCTGTTTTGCAATAGTCAAGCGAAGCCCTTTCATACTGCCGCTGACATCTACTAAAATTACCACATCTTTTGGAGAAGTTGCTGCCTGGATGTACCTAAGACAAAGACAAAACATCTTGTTCTTTTAAATACCAAACTTTCCTTTGTTTTAAATTTTTTAAACACTGCTAAGTCATCTATTGCCTACCATTTTCTATTTCGACAGTCAAATGCAATGACTCCATTCTCATCGGGTTCCCATTTAATTCCTGTTTTAAAAAAAAAAGCGATTAAAAGATCAAGTTACCATGTTTTTGTAGTACCTGTTCAAAATGTATCTGCAGTATTTGGGCAAAGCAGCACTTAATGGTGTTTCATGCTTTGATCTAACAGAAAATGGTGTAACAGTGTAGGAAATGCTGGGGAAAATAATTTAATAAAATAGAAATATTTTTTCCTCACTCCTTTTTAGGCTACTGTAAGGTGAAAGCCTTTTCAAGCCTGCTACGTTCATCACAATGCTGTCTCTCTCTGAAAACTAAAGTAAAATCAAACCTGCAAGTATCTGTGAAAGTCACAATTTGTGTCATTACTCAGTGGGAATTTACAGCCACAGCATTCTTTATTGTATCTTAAGAAAGAGCTTATACTCTTCTTACCTGGATATTGTCTGAAAAATCCTTTCGCGCTTCCAAAATACTGCCAGATGAGAGAAGGGTCACGATCAAAATTATCCACGAACACCTTATTCAAAGATTCTGACCAATAGACTCCATTTACAATGGCTGGATCTGGGGAAAAACAAGAACAGAGAAAAATTATTTTCCCTAAATAGAATCACTTGAACTCTGTCATCTTCAGCTTATTTAGTACCAAAAAAATCTAGTGACTGCAATCTACTGCAGAACATCTTTTGGTTTCCTTTGTCAATTAAGTGACTTAAAATAAATGATACATTTAAATAATGAAAGTATCTTTACAATACAGAAGAGTATTTATAATACAGCTACATTCTATAGATAAGTTAAAATTGCTCATTAGAACATCTATCTGCAACTACTGTAATGCTTGTTCTGGAGAACATAAATGAATTAAACTATGAATAGATTATTTATTAAATTTACTTTCCCTAAATGCATGGAATATCTCATGGGAATGCTTTGTACATTTTTTTTTTAATCTATAAATTGGTAAGTCCATTCTTATATGAAAGTTTACAAGTGGGAACAGAAAGTTAAATACCTTGTATTTATTATACTTAAATTAATTATGATATACATACAAAAACAACATCTCATGACAAATAACACTAACTGTTATTTGGAAAACACTGGATCCAGGCTTTCACAAAAACTACCTAATTATTTTTGATTCCCATAGAAAGAGAAATCCCAAACAAATCCTTAATGTTGAAAAGAAGCTATTTCTGTTTAAAACACCACATCTATTAACTCCTAAAATCCCAAGCTGCTCAAGTATGTTTTTAAGCTGCAGATCTGAATAGATAGTTGGAAATCAAAAATAATGTATCTTAAAAAGTTATTCAAATTCACACTGCGAATTTTGAAAGATGAGAAACAATTAAGATATACTATATTCCAAATCAAATTCAATCTGCAGGTGAAGTCAGCAGTATAGAAAGGAAAAGAAAGGGAACTAAATCACAGATGGATTATTGAATTTGTAAAAGCGTGCATACATGAATACACAGTAACATTTGCTCAAGCATTTGAAATAATACTTCTATTAGCTTGCAAAATAACGTTGCTGACTGATTTCAGAAGACTGCTTAGAATGTGATTTTAATGGAGTGGAAAAAAGGTGAATTGTTATCTTTCCCTACATTCATCAAGAACAGCAGCAGAAAGAGGAAAATGTCTCAGCTACAAATCTTTGAATGTTGCTTCTATCTATTTAGGTTTAAGTAGATATACTGGTGAAAAAACAAGGTAAATAAAACAGATGCTGGTTTTGCAACACCTCTATTATAGTTACTTGCTTCTTTAGAATATGAAATATACATTTAAAATCTGTCCAACCAGCCGCACATCAAACAATCCAGTGTCACTAGTCCAATGGTATTGCTTCTGTTTTGCCTATCTGGCAAATCCATTGTTGTTTCCCAGTCTGCAGTTAATCACAGCTTCTTACTGGAGTAAGGCATCCTTAATTAACTGTCAAGACTGCCCTGTCCTGGGATCAATCAGTTTCTACAATACACTCCTATTTCAGCACCCCAAAACTTTGATCCATTGCTCAGCACTTAGACATTACATGAGAAATGAAGCACTAAAATGTGAATCCTATTCCCCATGCATCGGAGCCTCACAGTACCTTTTCCAACATTGTTATTCTGGTTCTGCTCCTATACACAAGTTCTGGTAGAGTATCTGGTTCAATAAAAAGCACAGTGGGGCTTTATTGACTCAGCATTAAAATATAGAGATAAGGTGATAAGTCATCTTTGAAAAGAGCACTTCTTGGAAGTGTTGCTAGAAAACCGTTGAGAGGAAAACCAAAGAACTTTTCCACAGCATCTTAAGGACAATAAGCTCTTCATCTATGCTTCCATCATCAGGATTAGTGAAAAGCCAAGCCAAATAGGATAATTCTATCTTAATTTATATTTAAAATCAACTGCAGTGCTTCTTAGCAACTCACATTCGATCTCATTCCAAGGCTGCATGCTGTACCTCAGAGCACTGTACAATAACATGGGTTCAACACGTCTTCTACCCTGGATTCCTCAGAGGCTAATTTTTAATGCTCGTTCCTAGTGAATCTGTGTTACAGTGCCACTCATCTAAGCAGAACCTTCACTCTTCCTCCAAATCCAATGATAATTTCCTTTAAATTCTATATACGCTCCAGCTCGAGGCCACGTGAAAACTTTAGTTGGCCACTTATTAAACTCCAAATTGAACATGAAATCCTTCCGGTGGTATTTTAAAATATATTTTAAAATACATATATAAAGCAACATCTATTTTCATATAATAAATTTCATATTCAAATATCTATGCCACCTCAGTAGAGAATTTTTTTAAGACTACCTATGAAGAGCCACTTAAAATCTTTGCTACGGATTAGAGACGTCCTTGGAAACACAATCAGGAATTTTTCTGTGAGGACAGTTGGTTGAGTCTATATTCTGCACTAGGTTGACAACACTAATTGCTAATCATCCAAATGCTGATCACCATAAACATTAATCCAGTGATTATGAAACTAATAGGAATTTTTTTAGCTGAAAGGAGCATTAAGCAGGCATATTAAATAACAGGGCACAATTAAAATGTGATCTATGATGGCTGGGTTCCTTCAAAATGAAACCCAGTGAGAATTCACAGTGTGTAGGAAGGCAGTATCTGCTATGCTGGCTGTTCTTTTCATCATACACCATGTTACATTTTATGCATGAACCATTTAAAAAAAAATTAAATAAAGCCATTGTCAGGTTAATCTTTAGAACAGAAAGAAAAGTAAAGTAGGAGAAATAAGTATTTCCAGTACAAAACTGCAGGTCTACAGACTGCATGATGAAATCGCTCATCTTTACTGATGTTGTTCTGAATTTGATTATGAATTATGTGGCTGCATCTCTGTCCATATGCGCCATCCTAAATACAAGGATATATGGTCAGAACCTCAGTTAGAATTTTACAGTCTCATCTTCTAATAACCTATATGTTAAGCTTGTAGTTCTGGGCAACTACCAATTTTAGTAATTCCACTAAATTCCTTAAACTGCCTCCACTACTTCATTTAGAAACAGTATTGTTAAGTCATTCTATTAGTGGTGAATGTCATCTGCATCCCCAAAATAACTATTTGTCAATAGTGGTAAATTAATGCTTGTGAATATTCAGAAATTTGAGGAGGGAGAAAAGAATAATAAAAGATTAAGCTTAATATAAATACAAAATCATTAACATGATGTTATGGGGCTCAAAGACAGTAAGCCTAAATAGCTTCTGCACAATTCTTGAAATATAACTTCTGGCTTTGCTTCCTGGATGTAGCAGCTCAAATGCAATTAAAATATTCCCTTTCCTTCATCTTTTAGATGGGCTGGCTTGCAATTATGTCGGATTTCGCTCCACTGCTGTTTGTGTAGCTGTTACTTGTTTTTTTACTGATATTTAATATAAAACCAACCCCCAGGCAAACAGGTATACTGACGTGCATCTGAAATATAATTGCCAGAGAACAGTAGAAATGCATGTAGCAATTAAGTTGCTGTCACAGATACTGCTGACCCGAAGAAACAGGTCTGAAGTCTCTACAAAGGCAACCAAGGTGTGAAGATGGAAGGATGTGCAATCGCATGCCAAAGGGTAGCACTATAACAAAAGGTATTTTCATTCACAGAGACCATAAAAATATCTAGAGTAGACTAAGTCTATGGGGGAAAAAAAAAAAACTAACACAGGCATGACATATTTTGTTTTCTAATTATTCCAGCAAGCTTTATAGGAAATAAGGGAGACTGATCAGAAATTCCGTGACTTCGAGGAAAATGCAGAATACTTCTCTTTCATGCCATTTTCTGTTTTATTACCAAGAAAAAAATGTTACCAAGAATCTTTCAGGGGGTTTTCCTTCCCTCTATTACATTACCATCATAATATAATCATTCATTTCTCCTGAAAAGCTGTCAAAGATGCTGGCACCCAAAATGGTGTTACTTTTCATAATAATATCTGAGGAGCTCCAGGGCAGCCCCTAACACTGCAGAGCAGTACTGTCATACAATCAAGCAGTATGAGCACAGCCTACAGGCCCAAGCCCTGGAAAAGGAATATAAAATTCAGCACCCTTTTGGCTCAAAGATAGCAACACCACTAGCTTAGTTTTGATGATACTGACAACATATTTAGTCTGGTCATATTTTAAAGAATAACAAAATCACATACTTTACTGGGACATACACCAACAATCTAATAATTATACTACTTAACACAGGGTGGTCCAACATATTCAAGAGCTGGGGCTGGATGCCAATTTTGGCAACTGCCTTTGCTTTTTTTCTTTTCTCTTTCCCCTCCCTCTGCCTCCACTGGGTAGTGTGAATGCATCAGCTCACAGATCAAAGCATCTGGCCATCTGTAGACAGAAAAGAAGGTGTTTGTCCATTTTGCTTCATGTGCTGAGAACCATTCACCAATGTCAGAAATTACATTCCCTCCTCTGAAGTGTATGAAGTTGTAAAGGCTGCAAGTGTATGACTGTATAGAGGCATAGCGGTAGGTATTTAGTTGTTTTAGCTTCCAAAATTGCCCTAATAACTTTCCCCTTCTTTGAAGTAGCAGCAGAAGAATTAGGAATATGGCCAGATGTGTTTATTTTTATGCTGGGTTTCATGAGTGTGTTTGGGTTTTTGGGGGGTTGGTTTTTTCTGTGAACAAGATGGTCAGAGATTCAACCTGAGTTAATTTGAAAGCCAGAATTACAGCTGCAAACTCTTCACTAACACCAGCCTGGGATAGAGGTTCAGCTCTGACTCTAAGAGCTTGCCCCATAACAGAATATTAAAAAAATATATATATGGCTTTCAGAAAATCTGGGTACCTTTGAGGTCACCCATTTGGCTACTGACCTGGTTTGACCCCACTTACCAGATGTAACAGCTAAAAGCAACCAGTATGTGGGCAGATCTGGGAACCAGTTAGAGCAAAGCTGTGGAAACAGGACGTGGGCAGGGTCTGCACGCACCGGGCATTACTCCTGGGGTTTTTTTCATATTAAAGAAGGAACATAGAGCAAAAGCCCAAAGCTTCACTTTCTGTCCATCCCAGGAAGAACTAGCCTTGATAGAGCTGTTGTCACAGAAGCCGGGCACATGGGACAGTTACTCCCATCACTAACACAGCCCAGCAAAATAGAATTGCTTATCCAGCATTTGCTGAGAGCCCTTTAGCTGATGAGAACTACAATCAAACCCCAGTAATCCTGAAGGATTAATCACTTCAGAAATTAATGTGTCTGAACCACCACACCAGGATATTTTTGTATTTTCAGAAAAACACACTCATTTCCAATTTTTTGCAGGATACAAAGACTAGGAAACCTGAAAGATCAATAAGAAAATACTGCACCACAGAACTGAGGGATGCCAGGGTGTGACAGAGACAGAACATGAAAAACCACTGCTAGAAACTTTCAAGTAGGAAAGAGAAAATGAATGCTTAGAAAATAGGAATTAACCAAATTAACAGAGATGCTACACACACAGCAGTTTCATCACAGAAACAAAATCAGTCTTGAATACTGAAAAAAATCCTTCCAGCTCTGACACCTGTCAAGAAGAAATTTCTGCATAGGGTGACAGAACAGTGACTATCAGGAATCTGGAGATCTCCACCTCTGCAAGCGGCAGAGCAGGAAAAAGCGTCAGGACAAACAGTACGGGAAGCCAGTGGAACACACAGCAAATTAGAGGAAAAGAGAGCAAATGTGACTGCTGCTAAGTGAAGCCAACTGTGCTGTAAAGTATTTAATGTACAACATACCAAAAGGGACAATCTCAGCAGAGCTGTTGTCAAAGTGATATATGACAAAGGCAAGGCAGAGCCTTGGAAATAAAAGCCATTTAAAACAAGAGACCACGGAACCCCATAAACAAACATTTCGCCATAAATATCTAATTCCTACGGCTCAGGTATTCAGAGAGAGACACAGAATTATAGGAACAGACCAATTTAGTTACACAACACAGCGCAGTAAGGACCAATAAGCTGAACAGAAGATATTAAAGACCTCCTAGTTTTATCACCTCATCACCTCTTGCAATAAATGGAGGTATGAGAACCTTTAAAGAGAAATTTTTTAAGATGTAAAATCCATTAAGTCGTACTGGGCTCTAGTTAGCTAAACCTCTCCCCCCACATTCCTGGCAGTAGCAGTATGAGCAAATATCAGATATGTCAGCACACTTATCTACTATCATGATAAGACATTGTCTTTCACCCTCTCAAATCAACAGTCCCTGATTCGTGTAGTGCTTTTTAATCCTTGTGTAGCACTTTTTCTTTTCACAAAAGACCATTTGCACAATTTGAGTAGAATGGAAGTTTTACGCAAACAAAAAAAATAGTTGGAAAAAGCCTCACAGATATGAAAATGTTCAGCTGGTTCAAACCCTCTGAAACTCATTTTAACAGACAAAACACTGAGCAGATGCACGAATGCATCTTGGGATGACTATGTTACAAAATCAGTTATGGATTCTTAAACACTATTTGCTCCTTCAGGAATGTGCCAAATAAAAGCTGCGAGAAAGACACCTAGATAAACAAAGCGCAGTGTAAAAACGTCTCTGTAAGTTTTTAGCCAAACAGTGTTTTGAAACAGTTTATATTCTAGCCAAGCATACTAATACTTGACCAGAAGAGCAAGGTTTCTTTTCTCCTCTTCACACAACACAGATCCAAGAAAAATCAAAGGGTCTGTGTTATGTAGCAGGACAGAGAGACAAATTATTGCTTCATTCTAAAATAGTAGACAAAATGAATAAAACGGATCTTTAGATAAACTTCTATGATTCTGTCAAATGTCAATCTTCTCCATTCCATACTAAACAAAAGCTACAATTTTTACATTTGCCATGCAACCATTTAATCAGACATTTTTGCATATTCAATTATAAAGGCTTTCAGAAACCCCAAACTGCCATGGCTATTACCAATAAGCCTGCATTTTAAGAATGCTTTTCCAACATAATTCATGGATAAAACAAAGTCCTGAAAAATCATTAAATAGAGCAAAATAAACTGAAAACCAAATAAAACTCCCCAGTGTATTCCTAGCATATAAACTCAGTCCATTGAAAATAATCTTGTATTGAATAATGAATTTTTTTTCCTTTAGTACATTCTACATTAAAAGATATCCTGGTATTCTTCCCTGTTGGCTATTTTAAGTCAATAACAGAACATACCCTAATCCCCCAATTGCTTTTTCTCATTAAAGAAATAAACACATGCAAGGAAATTAGCACTTAAAAGAACAAACCAATTATAATCAATTTTAATAATTTTTAAAAGGAATATTACTATGAGAAAGAGGGAAACAGTTTGCACACCAGACACTTATGATGTGCAAAAATCTTCCAAGGAAATTCCCACAGACACAGATAGAAAGTGGAAAGAACTGCTCTCAAATAATATAGCTGTATATAGCTGCAGGCAGTAAATGTATGGTGGGGTTTTTGTTTGTTGGTGGTTTGGGGTTTTTTTGATAGGGTCAAACCTTTCTTAGTGATACACAATGATTGCACCAAGAAAACTTCACAACCAATGTTTCTCCAGCCTGAAACGGCAGTGAATCAAGGTACCGAAGAAGGCACATTGTATGTCTAAAGCCACTCAATTTCTTTGCACTTGGTGCAAGTCAAAGGCAACTGCTTTTGGGACAGAACAATGATGCCCTAATTAATGTTTCTATAATCTTTTTAAGTGGAATTTAGTCCTATTCCCACTGAAGGAAAAAGAATCATGAACCTTTTCGCAGACAATAGACACGCTGGCTCTGGGCACTAGCTTCTGCTCCAGGTAGGAAGCTGATCTACATGGCAACAAAAAAAACCCAAACACTTTAGTCTCACATAAAGGAGGAATTATGCTTAGAAATTACTTTTGGAGAAAGTGAATTTCAAACTTTAAATCTAAAATATATACATTTCAATGGTTATATATATGCCATGGCTTTTTATCCTGCAATATATATTTCATGTAAGAACTATTCACCATTGCATTCAGACTGACCTTTCAAACAAGCAACATGTTATGGACACATCTTTAAGAGCCAAATGCAGCTGGATAAGGAAACACTGATTAAGCCAATCCAACATGTTTAACTGTCTCCTTACCGGTTCTACAGTTGTGACTGTCTGGGAACAGATTCCATCATTTCAGTGCTGACATGCTTAAAGTCTCTTTTTCATTCAGTGATGTTAATTGTAAGCTGGTGAGAAAAGAACTTTACCTAAGGGATATTTGGGGAAAGAAGCTAACCCTCAGGATAATAAAAAGCTGAAGTAACTTAATTGGACTTCAATTCAGGTAAGCAGCACAAACACAACATGCCTCCAAATCAGAGATGTTGTGAGTATGGAGAGTAATAGTGCTTGGGCTAAAACCAGTTTAAAAGTCTCAGTTAACTGTAGATCAAGGTCAGTTAGCTCACCCAGAACCAAAGAAATGTTGCCGTTCCCTTGCTGCTTATTCGTATTGTCTGTCTAGTAATACTTTTGCTTTTGTGTTTATTTCATTCTTGAAAAATTTGTCTTTGCAGTCCACACTCTGCCCCCACAGCTCAAAGGGTTCACATCCCCTTTCACTCATTGGCGATTCCAATATCTCATCCCTCAAAGTAAAACAGGTAAGTTGCAGCAAATGAGAACAAAATTCAGTTTGAATATACAAGCCTGAGGCATTTTCTGGAAAGGTGCTCAGTGGGAGCCATTGTGAACTTAAGACTCACAGAACTTGAGACAACAAACCTCCTCATGTTCATGCTGAGCCTGCTTACATGCACACTTAAGTGCAGCGCAGGACCATAGGAAGATACCACTTCCAGTGCTGGAAGTCCAAGCTGAACTAACATGGTAGCAAGCAGGAGTTAATGAGGAAGCTAACAGCAGGATTCATCATCTGCAACACTCTGCAGCAGCCTTTTAATCCTCTCAGTGTACCGTGGATATGCCCATATATATTTCAATATGGGTTACCCAGTATTCAGGGCCAAATGGCCAGGAATAACAGCATTAAACAGCTGCTGCTTCTGACCCTTTGCAACAGGAGCTAAGACGGGGCTCCACAGCTTTGAATCAGTCATCAGAGAAGTTAATACTTGGAGACAATAATAACAAAAAAGGAAAGATAAAAAAGGAGACAGAAATTTTCTACCACTATATGCCAACACTAAATTACTGTCACTTTCTTGCCCCTGGAAGCAACAACAAGGAAGTAGGGGAGGAATCATAATTAACAGAGACATCTCAGGTTAAAAAGCCTTTTAATGTTATACTTGAGATTGTGTGCATTAAGGAACTTTCACTGGCTCACATTTGTCAAAAGGCTAAACCCAACCCTAAGTAACTAAGCAACAGCTGCTGAATAAGGAGTGGTTGAGAGTAGGGCTTTTTAGAGGAACAACTTAATGTTACCATGTAGCCTGTATCTGACATCTAGTTGCCATGGTGATGTGGATGTATTAGAATCATACAGATTAGATCCATGGCCAGAGACAGACAAACTAGGATACAAGAAAGATAAAGCACATTACACATCTTGCGGGGTGATGCCAACATTCCCCAAAAGCTTGCTGTTAAAGACAGAGAATCAAAAAAAGAGAAAAGAAAAAATATTCTGTGAAGTACAGCCCTTTGCAAGAACAAAGGAGCAGCCTGAGTAGAGTCTGGGAATCGGATCTGAGACAGAATTTGAGCAAAACCAGATGGAACAGTGGATAAGTCTGTGCATCATTGTCCAATAGCCAGTAAGAGTTAAAACAAAGAAATATGGGAAGATAGGAAATTCTCTGCAACCTTGACTAAATCAGTTAGACTAAGAAAGTTCCTTTTAAATTAAACAAAGACCAAAGTTAGGAAGACAGTGCAAACACTGTCCTAGAAATCTTATAATGTGAAGACAAACAATTCAGGGGAAGGATTTCAAAATATAAATATAGTGGTCCAGGACAATACATGGCCATGACTATTTCAATAACAACTCCAGGATGCTGAATTTTCAGAAGCATAGTCCATAAAAATCATATACGACAGTGACAGTCAAGATTTTATTTCTTAATTTCACACCTTGCAGGAAAAGGGTTTTACATATCTGCTAGCAGCAGATTATAATCTTTCTGCATCACATGAGAAATGAATTTTTTTGGTACTAATATTCTAGGAAATAGGTAATCTCAATTTTGACAGTCACTTGGAAGGCATTGATAGGAAAGTATGACTGAACGATATTCATAGCTCTTTTTAAGTATCAAATTGAAAAAACCTCACTTAATCAAAAAATGGTTGTGGTTCATCACGTTTCAATATCTCTTATAGAAGGCTCTATTACAAGCAGGAGATTTTTTTCCTACGCAAGCAAAACTTTTGATTAGAGTCTGCATTTATTGACTTGTAGTGCATAAACTCATCTTTTAACATGCAGTGAAAATCATGCAATGGAAATGCCATTTGACACAGGTGATATTCTTTACCAGTTTCTAAATTGTTCAAGCAAAACTTAAAGATAATTTGTGAAGTCGAAGGCTAAGGTCTACTTTCTCAGTGTTTCCAACATTCAAGAACTGAACTCAGCAAGTAGAAAAGCAGAAGTTTGACTGGATGTTTTTGTTACTAAAGACACAGAGTTCAAAGGGTAGATTCAAACTAGATATAAAAAAGAAATTTTTTAGAATCGGGGTAGTGAAACACCCGAACAAGTTGCCCAGTGAAGTGGCAGATTCCCCATCCCTGGAAGCATTCAAAGTCAAGTTGGATGGGGCTCTGAGCAACTTGATCTAGTTGACAATCACCCTGCCCATGGCAGGGGGAATTGGACTGGATAGTCTTTATAGGTCACTTCCAACCCAAACTGTTCTCCTATTCTGAGATCTAAAACCCAGAAATTAATACGAGAGCACAAATTAACTGGCAACTTCCAATAATTATAATTACACAGCTTTTAAACAAGGATAAGTCATATACTAAAATCTATATTTTCAACAGACAGTGAATTATAGGTGACAAGACAAAGGGATGCAAAAAGACAGTACACGTGCTACAAATAGTCGTGTCAGGAGCAAAGCTATAAGGGAAATAGATAAAGTCTATTTCTTCTGAAGAGTATCACAAGCTTGCAAAAAAAGAGCAAATATCTTCTCCCTGAAATGAGTGAAGACCAAATATACTTCAATAGTTGTAAGCTACTTTTTTATCACTTTCATAAATTCATATTTTATAAATTCACAGCGATCACTATAACAAAATGGCTGCTCATACTTGAATGCATATCAAATCAAATTGCATGGAATTATTCTGTGTGGTTTTAATTTAAGGAAAAATTAATTTAGACTATTATTATTGAAGACTTATCTTTTTTACATATTATTGAACTTTTAATTGCATTTTACATTCATGAACCATTTTTTAAAGTGCTGATGACACAGCCTGAGACTCTCAGCAACATATTGTGTGCCTTATGTTTGTTAGTTGAGTTGACATAAACCATATCTCCTGTTGACAGAAATGCTTGAAAATATTCATGGACTTCAGCATCCATCACAGAAAAACTCTGCAGTCATGGAAAGTGCTGATAAAATCCCTTCCTGTACTTCAAAAACACCAGAACAGCAGCTATACCACAGTATAAGGATGGAAAGAACAGACGGAAAACAGTCAGACAGACTTCTCTAAGTTAAAATTTATATTTATTGCTTTTGTTTTTCAAAGCAGCAGATGAACTTTTGGACTGAACATCAGATTTTACTTTCTGTCTTGATTCTTCTGCTTTGTCAGTAAATACACAGCAACATCTTGCACTAAGGCTTAAACTACATTAGCTGAATATACTTGGATAGACATGTGAAAATCTGCAGTCCAACAACATCTTTTTTCTTTATTCTCTTTTTTGTTTTTTTAAATTTCCAACAAAAACTATTTGGAGAAATACATTTTTCACCTGCCCAACCCCCCTCTATGATTACAGCTTCCTTAAAAAAAAAATATCTTCCCTCTACCTACCTTACATTTTTCAATTTAACAGAGAACCAGGCCTGATGATGTAAAAACATACAATGAATTCACTAAGGCACCTGCTAATTTATGATAGCGGAGACTTTATAAGCTAACCAGTCTTTGAGTTGATGATAGGTATTTGCCAAAGACCAGCCAATCTGATAATAAGAAAAAATCTTCCTTGTGCCAAAACAGCAACTAGCAGAATACAAATATTAAAGTCTAAGCTCAGTGGGAGAAAAGAGGGAACTGTTACTACAGAGAGACATTTTTAAAGTCAATTATTACTTGATTTAAACCATATTGTTCACCTGCTTCTCTCTCAAATATGTTATAGTAGGGAATGAAGACTCAAGTCAACTAAAAAACATGCCTGTGACCACAAGATGTATTTCCAAGTCATATGGCAGTACTATCAAACACAACTTGCCTAATGTAGAATGGATGGGAAAATTAAGTATTTTATTACAAAATGTCAGACAATGTTATAGGAAAGATAAATGTATTTAGTATAAATAATGTCAACATTAAAAAGAAATCAGTGTAAGCACTGTGCTATAAGTTCATGTAACTTCATTTAAAACATGTAAGTGAGAAGTTGAAACATGATTTGATGTATAAGCCCCATTCTCCATTATAAATGATAGCTGGACAGTAACTTTCCAGATGCAACACTTTTGAGGAAATGTAATGCTTTATTTTGACATATAATTATTAAAATCAGTAATCGATTCTCACATATTTTCTTCTCCCTGCACAGAGCATGCTGCTTCCCCAAATTAGAGTCCATTGCCCTATGGATGGGGCAGCTATTGATGTCAAGTCTCAAAAAAAGGAAAATATACTTGAATCACTATCTGCACATGCCCAGACACTGGTATTTTAATTCAATTTAAGCAACAAGTAGGAAAGCAGGGAGATGATTTAAAGTGCCTTCCTTAATCATAAAGCCATTTATGGAAGATACTATTATTTTAGATTGTACACAGTCATATGCATTACCCACTACATCTTGCTTTGCCACATACCAATCAGCATTTCACCTTGGATCCTTCAATGACAGTAATCAATTCTTTTTCAGTCTAAAAATTCTTCCCCGTTTCAACTAATTTGAACAGACGTCATTGTAAATCAAACTACAAAGAAAAACTTCCAAAAATGAGTCTGTTCAGAGCAAGCCTATTCATTTGTATCAGGGTGGTGCTTCTGTTCCTGTGCTCCTAGAATGACAGGCATTTAAGTATTTATGCTCTATTGACCCTGGGACTTTACTAAGAGTGAAGTGCAAAAAGCCCAAGCTAAAAGATGTGTCAGTTCCACAAGATTTTGAAGTATAGGCTTCTATCTCCTCACACAGAGCACAGTATTTCAGCAAGTGTTAAAATTTAAGACTATGAAAATCAATGGAACATAATTGTGTGTGAGGAGGTGGCATGCACTTGGTCCTGTGCTGAAGAGTACCAGACTGCTGAGCCAGGTCTAGGACTCTCCAGTAGTCACAGAGTTTAAAGTGAGAAACTGTGCCTCAGGCTAAACGATGGAATCCCACTGGAAAAAAACTATAGCAAACAAGCAAGCATTAAAATACTGGTATACAAATATGTGTGTCGCTCAACAGCTCTATGTCATATACTGCAGAAATGGAAGACAGTGCAGAGCTGCAATAAGGCTACCTCTGGACAGAAAGCCAAATAGAGACATTAAAACTGTGCTGCACCTTAATAAATTAAAATTCTGATCCAGGACTTGACAGCTTAGATGCGGAACCATGGTTACAAAACTATCATGCATCCATACTTCCATGCAACACTCCAGTGAATCATGCATATATGCCAGTAGCCTCTGGGGTAAGAGCAGACCACACAACTATCCACCATGTAGCCTAGCTGTGCCTGCATGTCTTTTCCTCTGACATTTACAAGTGACAAACAAAAATACATTAAAAATAATCCAGAGCATTTAGAATTTGAAAATCTATATTTTATCAGTTAGTAA
>VZTU01003469.1:1770-113341 GCA_013400835.1 Zapornia atra | reverse complement strand
CCCTTCTTCTAAAGCTCATATTTCTCCCTCTTTTCCTGAATCTCTTCCTGGATCTCTTTGCTCAGCCAAGCTGGCTTCCTTCCTCACTGACTCCTCTTGTGACAGACTGGGACAGCCTGTTTTTGTGCCACCAAGATTTCCTTCTTGAGAAGCATCCAACTCCCTTGGGCTCCTTTGCCCTCAAGGGCTGACTCCCATGGAATCTTATCCAGCAGCTTTCTGAACAGTCCAAAGTCAGCCCTATGGAAGTCTAAAGTGCTTGTTCTGCTGTTTCACTTCCTTACTTCTCCTAGTACTAAGAATTCTCCATTGGTTTACTTTTCTTCTCTTGGTTCAGGTTTCCAGGCTGTTGTGTGAGGCAGACTCTGGGTTCAGATATTATTTGCATTCTGGAAAATTGCCACTACTGAGGTTGTATCGCTGCATCACATCTCGCCTGACTGCACTGCAAGAGGAGGAAAGCTGTTTAGGGGTGTGTCGCGCTGAGATGATGTTCAATAGAGTGCTACAAACCTTTAGAGGATGCAAGACACGAACAAGGGGAAGTCTCCAAGAGGGTGAAGAGCTTCTGAAAACAGCACTTGGAGGACTGTGGAACCAGACCCTAAAGGTCCGTGCTGCCATTAATGTCTGCAGGAGCTGCCCAGATTGGGAATTGTTTGGGTTTAGCTCCTTGGATTAGAACTTCCTCAGGGAGAAGGCACCTCACTTGGAGATCTGTTGGCTTGTTTCCCCCATGCCTGGCATCTGTTCTCAGCCAGCTACGCTTGAGTGGCACTGGGCCTTGGTACCCTTTGTCTTCCCTCCTTCCCAGGGTCAACCTGAGCTGTGCAAATGCTGTGGCTGCACTCAGCCCTCCACAGAGAAGCCAAGCGCTTCCAATGCAGGCTTTGAGGTGTCTTACGAGTGAAGGGAAAATGTGGGTTTACTGTTGGCTGGATGTGGAGGAGGATGAGCTTGGGAATCTGTTGGGGCTGACCCAGCATGGAAATAGGGGAGATAGAGGCTGTGGCAGCTGTTCTTGCTGCTTCCGGGACCCTGCCTCACTTGACAACCTGCATGGTTCCCATCTACAGATACCAGTGCAGGGACCATGCATGTTGTGCCCTCAGAAATTGCCGCTCAAGCACTTGGGATTTGAAATAATTGCCTCTGGTTTGTTTCCATAGCAGCTTGAGACTGAAAGGAAGCAGAAGCAAACCAGACAGTATGCACAGTGGGTTGAGTAACCATGCCTCTAACAGTACCTCGCGCTGACAGTGGCCTTTTCCTACTCTAGCTAGCTTTAGTGAGGAGGATAGCCATTTCTTCCATGCCTCCCCAGCCTTTCTTCCCTTCTTTTCTCCTGATACCCCTAGAACCCTGTTGCGTTGTGTTGTCCTTTGTTGCTAGAGTCAAAAAAGTCACCAAAACTTCAACTCTTCTCCCTCCTGCTTCCCCTCTCCCCCTCTTTTCCGTAGGGTCTAGCTGTACTTACTCCTGTTTCTGACTCCCTGAAGATCACAGATCACGCTAAGGTGGAAATGCACCATATGCCCATCTGAACACCCCTCTGTGGGCCCAGAAGCATGTCTTGTATTTTCATTCTTATTAGGAAGTCAGTTGATCTGTCTCAGTTTGCTCAGTTCCTTAGCAAAAGGATAATCTTCTCAGCAGAACGTGGGCCTGGTGTAGAACCCAGGAGCCAGCCATGGCCCTGCAGCGCAGCACACCACGTTGTACACACGTTTTGCTTGCCGAAGGACCCCCACTTCCTCATAGGCCAAACTTTAAATTCACTGCAGGATTCACTCTGTTTCTTACCCTAGCCAGGGACTTGGACGTGGCCTTGGTGGAGGTATCCTAACCCTTCTCTCTGCCATTTCTGCCAGATTTGATATTGTGCCTCACTCTTGCTTCTCTCCCATTGTCTAGCCCTGGTTTCTATGACTATCTCTGTTCTGCAGCGTAGCGATGTGTGCGTTGGCCGTGTATTTTTTTAAAGCATCAATGTTATAACTGTGAAAGCTGTTACCCAGGAAATATCTGGATGATTTCACAGTGGATATCTGAATCCTATTAGTGGGCAGTGAAGGTTACGAAATTCTCATGCTCTTTCCTAGAAAAATTATTTGGAAGGGTTTTACACGTGTCTCTGCAAAACCATTTAATGCTGCATTCTGCTTATCTGGTTACGAAGCTGATTGCATATTAGATTTGGGTTATGACAAGGAGAGCAAAATTCTCTGGATTGAATTAAAATCCTGAAGAGGAAATGAGATATTAAAAAAAATTCCTTCTGGGTATACCGAGTTGAGTTCTGTGGCTGAACCTTCTTTTCTATTTGTATTTAGTGAATTATTTATTCCAAACAGGTCAATTACAAAGACAACCTTGAAAACAAAAGATCATCTCTCATCATATAGTTGCTTGATTTTGGGGGAGGGCGTCAGTGGGTTTTTTGATTACCTAACCTATTGAGAGAATCCATAAATCTTTATTATGCTACTTAATGGCCTGGAAACACATTACAACAGCGTAGTAGTTTGTTTATAGCTATATAAAGTTGAATTACTTTTAATGAGCTGTTTGCATACAATTATTGCAGCCACACTGAAATGGAGGAGCTACCTCGGTGTGTTTCTGAGACTCTGACTGAAGAACCCAGGATTTCCTTTTGCAGCTGCTGGATAAACTAAAGTTCTCCTGACCCGCTCTCCAGGATGCACTACCACTGTTTCTGGAAGGAGGGAGCCTGCGTTGTTCCAAATTAAACTATAAATGCTGATTCCCATGAGAAGTCCAATAGGCTGAGTGCAAAATATGAGTAACTAATGTTTTCATGGATGTCAGCTTGCATAGTAAGTCTGTTTTCTATTTCAATTAATATTTTGCATAAATCAGCGTCTCGGTAAAATAAGCAATACCAGACTGAAAAGAACACAAGGCAACTGTAATTAAGCCACATGTTTAGTAATGTGCTGAACAAACAATGGAAAAAATTACTCTTTGGTTACTAAATCAATTGTAATCAACCTCATTCCGCCCACTCATCCACCTCTACGAGGGGATAATACAGCTGTAGATATCAGGAACAAATCCAGCAACTAAATTAATAAAACAAAATTGGTGGTTCAGCTACACGTGTTGGCACAAATGTATTGCTCCCTATGGCTTTATCTCTACAAACATCTTTTTGCTCCCAGAGGGCACTTCAAAATACGTACTATTAAAATAAATATAAAGAAATTACTCAGCCTTATAATTATAGCATCTTTTAAGGCTTTCTCTGCCTGTTGCCAAATGGTTTGACACACGATGGGCTATTGCTAACAAGCTATTTATCTCTGATGGTCGGATACAACCTATGGGCTCACGTTGCTCTAATTGATATGAAGCGAATGAGGTTCTTGGAATGTCTGGTGTCAGTTTGCTGCCAGGCAGCTTGTTGAGCTCAAAGAGCTTCCGTAGGGCAGGGAATTCGGTGGCGCAGTGGTACGGGATAACAAGTCCGTACACTTCTGCCCCTTTGATGTAAATACAAGATAGTCCAGGGTCATCATTCATCAAACCTTCCCTACTAGATGTGTCGGAGGAAAGGTGTTTCCTGCCTACCAGAGTAAGGGATAAGATGCAAAGGGGCGGGTTTATCATCTTCTGTAGCCTGCAGCCAAAAATTATGTCCTTGCTGGCTCCATGAAAGGCTTGGCAACTGTTCGTGGCTGCTGGCTGTTCTGCTGCAGCACATCACTTGTTCTTGCCAAAAAGGAGTGGTGCAGATAACCAGAAAGACACAAAAAAAGCGACCACTCTGTGCCTGTGTCTGCAATAAGGCATAGGCAGCATCCTTGCCACAGGAGAGGTAACTCATCAAGGCGCCGATACTCCTGTACCCAAGGCAGCTCTGCTGTGCCCATCCAGAAGCTACACATGGGACTGGACCCCGGAACAAACCTTGACGTTGATTTTAAAACGTGTGGTAGCACACAAGCACCGGTGGGATGCACATGCAGGCGCTCAGCATCCTCGCTAACTGCGGTGAGGGAAAGCCAGCTGGCTGGGTTACCGATGACTCCACAGTTGGTTAGCTGGCAAGGGGCGGTATTTGTGCATGGTGTGAGGTGTTCGGGGATTTGTCTTGGGTGAAAAGCATGCAGACAGTGTGCTTAATGGTTTTTTATCTTGTTAACCTGTAATAATCAGTGAGCACAGTACTATTAAAGACAGAGGGCATGCCCTTGCCGGTCTTTGATGAGTAAAGATGGTTTACGAACATGGAAAGGAATGAAAGAAAGGAAAAGTTTCTAATTCCTGAGTTTGAAATTCCCTGAAGGGAGCATCCAGAACCCTGGAGCCTATTCCTACAGGGAACACTGTGTTTCTTTTCTGTATTTCTTACATAAGGCTTCACTAATCAGGATTTCCCGGATAAATGAATGTCGGCTAAGTCTTAATTTTTGCGGGCTTCCCACAGAGCAGCGATTATTAAATCCAATAAATACCTCAAATGAATATATATGCAATGCTGAAAGAGTAATTCCTCTTGTAGGAGAAAAAAAAAGATTTACTGGCGGTTTATAAATATTAATGAAATAATTTTTAGTAGATCCTTGTGAACTCAGAAGGTATCTAGAAACTCTATGTAATTATTAAAAGCCGAAATAACGAATTAGGAGGAGGTGGGGACAACTCTTGAAAGGGAATTTAAGTTTGCATGAAAGGTCTATACGTGCACCTTAGGTGCTTTTTTTTGTTTGTTTGTTTAAAAAAACCACTTTGTGTAATTTACATGAATGCTCTGGAGCTTTTTGACAGCCTTGGATGTCTGTTCTTATGTTGAAATAACTTTTCAAAACTTTGATTGTTAGTGGCTTGATCAAAACCACAAAAATGAATGAGAGGCAATGTTAAGAGCTGGAGTGAAAGTCCTTATTGTTAAGATCATTCTGCCATAACCAGCTGCTGTGGTGGACTGATTCTTGTCCCAGCCTTCATGACTCCACAGCTATGCAAATAACTGTCCTGAGGTGCCAGGAGGTTCAGCTCTGAATATGCAGTGAAATTACGCCATAAGGCCTGCTGATGCAGACGAGACACCGGGCGCAGACGTCAGCGGACCCTGTGATTGCATGCAACCAAGTTTACCTGAAGTACCAACTCCAGCAGCAAGCTTGTGCACTCACACACCTGCTCTGAACATCTGCTGACAAAGACTACAGCAACAGCTAGATAAAGAAAGCATTAACCTCCAGAGAAAGCATAATATCAAGGGAGAGTTTTTGGTGGGCCCCTCTGTCTGTGTTCACTCATCTTCAGGGGGAAGTGAAATGGGACAGGGTCCCTACAAGCCCACTTATTTCTCTCAACTTCGTTATATTGTAAGGTAATCAGAATAATAAAAAGCGTGCAATTAATCCTGGTGCTGGAAGGCAAAGCTACTCCCTTGGTGCAGAACTGCCCTTCTAGGGAGGAGGCTAGGTGTACCAATGTAGATGCTGCAGCACTGAGGACAGGCACGTTTACTGGAGCCACCAGATGAGGCAGGAGGTAGATGCATACCCCAGTCTGTACTGTGTAGGTGTTACAGGCAAAGGGTTAATAAAAGCCAAAGTATTCCCACCACACCTGAAGCTCCTCCAGTGTGAGTAGCAGCCTTCCACTGCTTTCCCTCCACCTTTTCTTTACTGGAAAAATGGAGCATACATGAAAGGCACAGTGTAACCATCAGAAACAAATCCAGGTGAATGTCTATCTAGGGATTTATCATAGAATATCCTGAGTTGGAAGGGACCTGTAAGGATCATCAAGCCCAACTCAAGTCTCTTTGTATGGCAACTGGTTTGAGATGTCAGTTCTGCAAGTCAGTAGAAGCAGTCACATTTGGACTGGTGTCATTAGCTGGCAAGAGGCCCAATGTACTGCTAGCAATCCTTCACAACAGCAATGCCAAGAAGCGCTCACGCAGCTGAAGGATGGATGGGAGGCTGGACGGGATGTGACTCAGACCCTGAGTCAGCTATCCTCCGAGCAGCCAAAAGCTGCGCTGTCATGTACTGCTGCCTGCACGTTCGAGATGTGCGAACCACTTGGGAGGGACACGGTCACTGCTGGCGAGGGGGATGCTGTTCCCTTGTTCTGATCCCTTGTTCCCTGGGGCTGCTGTGCCACAGCTCCTCCGGGCTTTCTCAAGCCATTCTTCAACCCACTTAGAGCCTTTGTGTCTTATGGCTGTATGGGCACCATGGGGGAGGGATGCTCAGAGTGTCCCAGTCTCTTCCTGCAAGACTGGCAGGCTGAGATGCAGCATCAGCTACTTCCTCAGCGTGGAAAAGCTGTCTTGCTGAAATCACGTAAAGCTTGGTGGTCTTGCAGTATGTTTATGTACATTTTTAGTAGAGTGGATCAAATGGAAATAAAAGGAAAGGAGAACAAATGTTGACTTCATCAAGATTTTTAACACGTCAAAACCCAGGGGAAAAATTTGCAGTGATGATCTAGCAGATGAAAATAAGTTGCTTTGCATTACTAATGGGCAGTTTACATTGCAAAGCCACTATCCTGTATTACACAATATACATATGCTGTATAACGTCCTCCCTATCTCGAGTGGATAAATAACATCAGCCCAACGCCAAGAAGATTTATGGCAAGAATGAATCTCTCGCTTTTACCATTTTCCAGCTAAGTTTCTGTAAGTATTTCTATGGCATATGTGCTGCTTTGCTGGCCAAGCTAATTCCTGAAGCAACTCCCTTGGCTCCAGTGGAAGCACTCCAAAGATGATTTTGTAGCTGTACAGTAAAATAGGTCATATATCGAATAGATGGATGTTATAAAACAAAGTACTTGTGCTAATTGCCAATGACATCATCCCATCACCCCAGAGCAACTGGATTGCTTCTAGCCTCCATTACAGCTATCTCTATCGAAGGGCAGTCGCTTTTTTCTTTTCTTTCCCCTATTGATTCTATCCTAAAGCCATTAGTTGCTTGAAAACTGTGTTTTCCTTTCTTCTGGAGACAGGTTCTATTTTTGCTGATGTTTTTAGTGTTACTGCAAGCTCGTATGACTTTGCTTGCTCCGAAGGAAGCATAGTGTTCTGATTGTATGGCCTATCGTCTTGCAGATCTCAAAGCACATTACCAATCCTGTGCCTCGTACCACTTGGAAGCTGTACTTCTAGAAGGTATTTCTATAGATATATACAAGAGGTGAGAGAAGTTAAAACTCTTTTGCCTGGTAGATTCTCATGGGCTTAGAGTGCTCGCATGTTGGGAACGGTCCTTGTGTGTTCACAAACCTGTTGTTCCTTCTGGTGAAAATCTGCATGTTGCCTCATGGACTGTCTAAACAGACTTCCTGGTGTAGGTGGAAGTTACATCAGCACGCTGACAGTGTGCGTATGGTCCTGGATCTGCTGCAACAAGCCCTTATGTTTCTTCCTAACACGTGTATCAGGTCACTGCAGAATTATCGCATTGTGGTACAAATGATTGATGCACTTTTGAATCCAGGAGGGAAGCAAACATGGAAGGAAACTGCACGTGGACAATTTCAGAATTTGAAAGGCTGGTAAAAGGCTCATAGGACAATCCCACTATGTACTGAGGTGAGAAGAATGTCTTTATAATAGTTTTAAAATTTCGGATCCAATTTTTCCAGAGTGCTCAGTAGCATTAATCAAGATGAAAAAAACCAAACAACCAACTCAAAATTGTGTTAATTATGCACATAAAAAAGTCCAGGAAGTGTAAGAAATTTTGAAGTTATGAGAAAAGAGTTTGATGTTCTGTTTAATATTAAAGTTAATTGACACGCCCCCATAATTAACAAAAAGCTAAATCATGCCTGGACTTCTTAAAAAGCGTATGGGCTGACACTAAGTGTGAGCGTTTTCTGTCTTAAAGGCATAAAATTGAGAAAATGGTGAGCAATCAGAAACAAAAGTTACATTACATGCCTAACTGTTGTATCTACAGTGGCCACTACTACTCCTATTATAATACACAAGAGAATTTGAAAGCATTTAGATTTGCTTTTCCAGCTGACAATCTGCCGCAGGTGCCGTGCCATTATAAATAGCTATTCAGCTGTTACGCATTATTGTCTAAATCCACATTTTGAACCTGAAGTATAAGCTGTACCAACCCATAGATCAAATCAAAGAAATTGGCTCTTGTTTACAATGTGGTTATTTTAAAGGAAGAAAATACCCAGGAAATCAAACTCACAAAGAATTTTAATTATGCTGCTTGTTCCTAGGAGCAGTGGGTATGGGTTTTACATTCCGGCACTGCACGCATGGGAAATGAAATACACAACACCTGTTAACAATGTGTGCTCTGATGAATGCTTGGCTAGAAATTGGATTCTGATTATTTTTATTTTATTTATTTAATTTTTTTTTAATTACATAGGGCAGGGAGAAAGAAGATTGAGTCTGTTTTTTCCATATCTGGACAAATATTGTCAACTTGGTGTCATAATTTACATATTATTAACATCAGATTGAATCATACAAAGAAACTTCTTTCGACCGATACAGGAATAATGATGATTATTTTACCATTATTCTATGAGTGATAATGGGATTCATGAATAGCAACAAGAGGTGTAGGTAAGACTGGGAAAATGGTTTCCATTATAATACCCTATTACAGGCTCTGATTTTTAGTTCTCTCTTGGCATCGGAAATTTACGTGGCTGAGTTTGGCTTTAAAAATGCTTTATTTGGATTGCATTCAATTTCTCTGTATTTTCAACAAAATAACTTTTTGCCACGGCAATGAGAAAAAATATTTTCTCTTGTGTGTGTGTAAAACATCCAGTTACAGTTTATGCTGTAAAAACACTGCAGAGGCAGTTAAAATTTAGTAGTGTCTTTGGCTTGGGTAGAATGGAAAAGGTGGTTCCCAAAAAGTAACATGTGACCTGGGTGATAGGCTTAAAAGCTGAAGGGAGAAGAAAAATTAAGGCTGCGCCTGATAGACCCAGGAGATAAAACTTGAAGTCAGTTTTGTGTAGGCGAGCCTATAATCATCTTTGAAACTAAATCTGGTTTTGGACCTTGATCTCATCAAAGGGAGTGTCAGAATTTACATCAGAGGAAGAAGTCACAGTTGAAAGAGCATCCTCGATCCTCTTTTTTTTTGGGGGGGGAAGGGGGGAATGACACGACTTTCCACTTTTACTGCATTCAAGTTCTAATTGCTAATTTTATATTGAAGTAATGGCTTGGTCCCACCATCCTCGTGTTGGCTGAACTCCTCTGGGTTTTCCCGTAAACTGAGGAGCTGCGGTCCTGCTCAGGGGGCTGCACCACTGCGCTGAGGGAGCCCTGGCCTGGGATGAGACTGGCGGGTGCGTTGCTGGTTCTTGAGTGGAGAACAACTGGAAATATTACTCATGCAGCCTAACGAAGCCCTGAGCTTCTGAAGACAAATGCCTTCACGGCAGGGTTCCCAGGGAACAAAGGAAGTCGTGGCCTTTGCAAAGTACACAAATGGAAGAAATACTTGTATACAGAGTCTGACTCACAGCTCCTGTAAGAATATGACAAACTTCTTAGTCTAATTCATTAACTCTAAATAACATCCTTTCAAATGCCATCCCCAGAAGCGGTCTCTATTGGAGCTTTTTTTTTTTCTTTTTCACCACAGATTGTTTTTAAAGAATTATGGGAAATGACAAGCAGGAGAACCAAAGTTCGATTTTTCACAGATGAAACTACAAAACGCACGGAGTAATGTAATCCAGCCAGACAAGTGAGTAAATTATATCTCGGGCGCGACAGTGCACCACTTGCTGAATATCAATAAGGAAACGTTGTCTTCTTTAGAGTAAAAAGAATATTTGCTGTTAACATAAACGGTTCCGAATCTCCCTGGCAGTATAGGCACAGATGCCAAACCAGGTTAAAACTTGAGCAAAATCTCATACATTTTGTTTGCGCGGAAGACCGCGTTCGGATGTTAAAATGAGGAGGGTGATTCGTTTACATTGCTCTACAATAATGAAACTCCATTAACTTCTATCATCTTACTGCAAATTTCAAGTAAATGAGAAAAGCATAAGTTCATCTCCAAGGAACATTGTCTGACAGGGAGCTGAGGCTTCTATGTTTCCTAGGATAAGCGTGTGGGTAAGTCTGTTCCCTGTGAGCCAAACTTTTCCATTGTTCTTCATAACTCAGCAGGCACAAAGATCATCAGAGCATGCCTGGGTGCTCATCCTGAGGGAAAGTTGGGATGACTTGAGCTGTGCTCCCATCTTTGTCGTCTTTGAAGAACTCAAGAATGGGTTACGCTAGGTTAGACTAACTGCCTTTTGCTCTCCAATAAGTTAATTTTAGATTCTGCTTCAATTGAATCAATAAATTATTTGAATAATGATCATATGGAAGCAGCTGACCCCAGTTCTAGAAGAAATCCATGCACATTCTTTGACATCGCAGGCAGAGCTGGTGTGCGATATTCTTAGCACAAATATATATGCTGGCCTGAGGTCCTCTGCTCGGCGAGTTTTATTTTTACTAGGAGTAATATACCTAAGCTCTCTAGAGCTCTGCAAATTCATTTTTTACATGCAACTACATAATCTTTTTGGAGTGAATATGGACATTAACTCCTCCTTGCAGCTCTCTATAAACATCTGCTTGCACAGCAGATATTTCAGATTCAGAATCCAGGAAGGAAAGTGCTCCCAGGACTGATTACTGAGTTATATACCCTTTTATTTTAATGTACTCTGCCAAGATGAGTCCATAACCTCAAATGAGTCAGGGAAGAAAAGGGGAAGGGCAATAACAAACAGCTCCATCCTAATTTTAACCATCCTGCCTAGTGATCACAAAATAATCTTTATGCTTAGGTATTTAAGGAGACTACATGGACACATTCCTTCTGAGCATGCTCATCCACTCACTGGGAGCTGTACTCTGTGATTCCAACTACACAAGGAGGAGACACGTATGCCACCTACCCCATCTTTATAATTTTGTTTTGGTGGCAAGGGGGTTTTTTTGCACAGTAGCAAATTTCACCTTCTTCAATAGACCCCACTCTGTACAGGGCTGGGGGAGACACGGACACTGCATGGACCCACCAGATACTGCTGCTGTAGTTGCCATCCTGCTCCGAGACATGGCTTACACATGATGTCATGTCCCAGTAATTCAGGCTTGCCAGTCCATATTAAATTAATAAAGAATATTGAGACACCTTGGAAGCTGTTTGTGTAGTCCCACAAGCAAACTATTCACAAATGTATGAAGAAAAAAACCCAAAACAACAGTTTAAGCTTGTCATTATTTCCAGTTTAAAGTCACATACAGATCTAGGCTGGTATGAAAAGTCACAAGGCACTTTTTTCTTTTCTTTTTTTTTTCCCCCAAAAAGATGGTTTCATAAGCTCCAGTATACAAGCCAACTTGTGTCTTAGGTAATTATAGTCTGTCTGCTGAAAATCCCCCTGTAATTTCAGCTAGATGTATTTTTTTCACTTACTGCCCTAAATTGTTAAGTGTTATTTTAAAAGCTGGTTAACATCATATGGAGAAGGTGGCAAAAAATCAATAGAGCTTCCCAACAAAGGCATGAAAGAAGTAAAGTATGAAATCTCTGAAAGAAATGATGTTCCCATTTGAGGGCAAAAGGGCAAGGACAATGGAATCAGTGAATTTTTTTTTTTTTTTCAGGCTCTGCTACGTTATTAAGATGTCATAATAGTCTCAGGCTTTTACTTTACACAGTTGTGCCTGCCTTCCTTCTTTAGTCTGCCAACAGAATGAAACAATAGTTCAAACTGAAAAGTCAAGTTTTGACTATCAAAATGAAATTTGAAGACAGTTTGCCCAAAAGATGAATGTCTCACCTTCTGCGTAGAGTTTAATATTCCAGGTCATGCAAACTTGTCAAGATTAATGGTAGTTTATATCTTCAGGAAAGGCGCAGAGGAGATGGGAATCTGAACTTAAAAGTCTGAAGAAAGATTACATACATATGTATTATATAGTAATAGTACTTGCATATATGTAATATAAATACATGTAGAATTGCATTTAACATTTATTTTTCTCTATCTGCTATTATATTTTGTTGTTTAATTAGGATTATTCCTTCTGATCATCTTCCTTAATACATTAATTGGCATGCTCTGCACTGAACAGCTTGTCCACCTGAAGGATATAGCTCTCAGTGTAGCGATGCTTTCCCACACGCGCTCAACAAACCCAAAGGGCTGCGTTAAGTTAACATTAAATTATTGGTTTGTTCCCTCTCACCAGTCAATTCCTGTCCCAAGGGACTCGGAGCAACTTACTGGCCAGCACTGTTCTTTCTGACTCTTGTCCTGACTTTGGGAATTCATAGCATGTTGTTCTGTCGGAACAGTGACTGTGAGGCGGCATTTAGATGTACAGAGACGTTGGGCTTGGTTTGAGCAGTTGGTGACCTTGGGGGTAAGTAGTCTGAAACAGCTGTGCTCTGAGCTGTCCATATTGCTTTATCTTCTCCATCAGGCCCCACAGTTTAGACTCTCAAACGAAAAGGTACTCAGAGGGGAGAAAATCCTAAGCTTTCTTAGTTCATACTGATAGCGCATGGCAATGTTCTGTGCACATTTACATTACTTTTACAACGTAACACACAGTAAGGGACTGTCTTGAACTACTGGGTTAAATAAATTCATATTTCTTCTTGAAGTTCTTGTTGGCAAGAAAAAGTACAGGTTCCCTGGAGATGGAGTACATGTCCTTTTAAGTCTTTCTATCTAATTTCCAGGATTTCTGTGAACCTTGATTCAATTTCTCAGCACTAGATACAGCAGTCTTTTGGCTAAGATCAAGAACAGAATCAATCTAATATTTGCGTTTATTCTCCATTGAGATGGTTCTTTTTGCGGAGAGAGGATAATGGGATCATTGATAGAGTACATGTTTTATTTCCTTAATTTCTCTGTCTGTGTATTGTTTTGAATAATTGAAAATTTATGATTTGCTAAATTTAACTTGTACTTTTATTGCTGGGATGAGTACTAACATTACAAGTTTCTCAAAATCCACTATCAAATCACATGGAAATTTTGCCTACCTATTAATTAAATAGACAGAGATTCTGAGCTAGGTTGCATTAGAGAATGGTGAGCTCAAAAAACCCCCAAGTTTCCCTGACAAGCTGGGATTTATGTGTTTCTTTTTCTAGTACATAATCATGCCCTGAATTTTTCTCTGAAGATATATGATATGTAAAACAGAAGAACATTACCTAGAGGGAATACCGTTCCCTGGATAGAGTATCTGTGATGAATGTTATAAGGAGCCAGGAGAGGATGATTAATTACTATGTTAATGCACCTACATACAATAATGCAGGAGTCTTTATTAGAGCCACGTAGCACTAACGTACTGCTGCTTTCACAAATTACCCATTTGTTACTAAGAGGGTCAAACACAAATACTGTGTGCAAGATCTCTCTGTGTTCTTCTGATCCTTGTCCCACAGGGCAAGAAAATAAGCAACTTGTTGTTGTGAGGGCTGGCAGCTGGGGGAGCTCTCTGCCCATCCGATGGCGGGGTAATGAGCAAGGCTCTGCTAGGAACTCCCATCTGCTTTTCGTCCTGAATTACCCGGGGCATGAGTACTGTGCTTGGTGATGCTTAACTAAAGGTGACTGGATAGGTGTTTGCAATTGAGTGTCTCCATGGGCTCCCTATCAGTAGGAGGATGTGAGGACAGGCTTGGAGTTTATAAACTTTGCTTTTTAAAAGAAGCCTTCTGAAAATTCTTTCCCTTTCTTCAAGTCATAAACTTTACCTACTGCTGAATTTCAAGGACCTCTGCAAAGGAGTAACAAAATCAGACTGAATCACCTTGATCATTAAAACTATGGAGGACTTGGTAGAATATTTTGGAGCCTTCTTGCAGATGCTGGTTTTGTGCTAATAGCAGGTGGCTTGCACCCTGAAATGCTTCACGGGCAGCTGTGACCTCCTTTCCCCCTCCAATGGGGACTTGTGAGGCAGGGGAGCCTGCTCCCTCCCCAAAGGATGTGGTATCACATGGAAGTTTTTCTAGGAAGACAGACATGCAGTTTGTTGTGCAGGGAGCAGCCAAGAATTGCTATCTTCATAATGCTTCACTGCATCATTAGCAAAATGAAAATCTGAGGGCTTGATGAAAATCGAGGAGAGCAACCACCTCTTCACCCAGCCAGGGCTGAGTGTAAGCGGTGGCCAGTCACCATGAGCTGAAGAGTTTTAATCAAAGGCAGAAAGGAGGACTGTGCTCCCTCAGACACACCCTTGTGCTGTGTGATACTTCTCAAGAAACCTGAAGCCTGGTTGCTTCTCAGATAAGACGACCATTTATTCTGTGACACAGTGCAAGGCCATGTTTTCAAGTGTGGTCTGTTTAAATGCAACATGCCAGAACCAACACTTTCTGGGAGCTCCTGTATCTAACGTGGCTACACCCTGGAGCAGAACGAGCTCTATAGCAGGAGCTGTTCCTCTCACCTGGCCTGGAGTGTCCATGACCATCAGCAGCAATAGATCTGTTGTTACTCATAGTAGGAAAGGACTAGAGCAGAGTTTTAAGATCACTACTTCTGCGTTGTGCTTTGTCCTGCATTTGAAGGAAACTAAAAAAGTGGCCTTAAGCACTCACATGCGCATACAAATATGGGGTTTGTAAACATGAAGGACCACATGAATCCCAGAATCACTAGGTTGGAAAAGACTTTTGAGATCAAGTCCAACCATACCTGTCCTGTACTAAACCATATCCCTAAGTACCTCATCTACCCATCTTTTAAACACATCCAGGGATGGTGACTCAGCCCCCTCCCTGGGCAGCCTGTGCCAGGCCCTGACAACTCTTTCAGGGAAGAACTTTTCCCTCACATCTGACCTGACCCTGCCCTGGCGCAGCTTGAGCCCATTTCCCCTTGTCCTATCTCCTGTCCCCTGGCTGAAGAGACCATCGCCCACCTCTCTACTCCCTCCCTTCAGGTAGGTGTAGGCGGTGATAAGGTCTCCCCTCAGCCTCCTCTTCTCCAGGCTGAACACCCCCAGCTCCCTCAGCTGCTGCTCAGAGGATTTGCTTTCCATCCCCTTCACCAGCCTGGTTGCCCTTCTCAATGGCTTAATGCTACTGTGAAAACTTTTTGGCTGGTACCCTTTTTTTTTTTTTTTTTTAATATCTAACCTTTGTGACACCAGCTAACTAACAATTTGAAGATAAAAGTAGGAAGTTTGGAAGTTCACTACAGGAAACATGGGTTGAGCTTCAATCAACCTGCTGAGTGCAGGTTTTCTGTGAGAAAGGATGTGGCCCGGGGCTGGGGCCTTTAAAGTGAGTAGGGGAAATGGAATTAGCTCCTTCTAAGGGTTTTGCACCTCTTTCACACTGAAAAGCATTCATGGAAGGAAGCAGCCATTTTCAGCACCAGAGGAATGCTGGGTTTAAACCCAGTATCTACTTGTTACCGACCAGATAACATCAGACCAAATGTACACTCTGCTATATTACATCCAAATACCACATCTCATTCCCCAGTTTTTACACCTTTCTGCATGTGGTGCTTGCAGCTCTGAATAAACGTTATTTAGTTAGATTTATATACACAGTAAAAGGGGAAGTAACTGCAGCTGTACTGCTATCAGCTACAGAGCACGGCACAAATTGTGGGAATTCACAGTGTGGGCTCTATGCAGAGCTAAGCAATTCTTTAAAATGCGATGAATAATTCTACAAAACACTGCAAGATCCAGCACTCTGAACCTCGTTCAAAGAGATTTCTGAGTCCTTTTGGAAGCGCGATTGGTGTATGTGTGTCAGTGAGGGTCAGGGTGTTTGAGCAGGAAGAAGAGTTACGTATGTGTTGCATCTCCAAGTATAAATCATAATCTTAGTGGGTAACAGGCAGGTTCTCACTTCTCATGACCCAGCTGAGAAACAGGCACTGTGCTGAGGCTTTGCGCATTTTAAGAAACTGATGATGACAAACTTCAGAAAGCAGCAAACCGCTCAGAAACAGTGCAAGGCCTAGAAACAGTGCAAGGCCTTGAAACAACTTCAGAAATCCCAGGAGGCCTTTGCTTTTTACATAGGGGAACTGAAAAGAAATTGTTTTGTCGTACTAGATCCCTCAGCGCATCAATAAACTTCACAAAGTTAAGTTAGCTGCTTCTTTGTTCCCGTTACTGTTCGCTCACCAAATGCTTGCATTTTACTTGATCTCACAGGTAAGTGATATTATTCTGAATGATTGCTGCTGCTGTGAGTTCTGCATGCAACACAAACCTGACAGAAAATGTTTCAGCATGGCTTAGTTTATTATTCCAAGTTTAAAATGAAGTAAGAAAAAAAAAAAAAGGGATAGGACAAGAAACACTGATGTATATAGTAATGAAAATGCAGTTCAGTCTCTGCATCTTCTACTTGCTATAGTTTTTAAATTATTCCTACATTGTGCATAAAACGCAAACGTAGAAGTCCAGATCCTTAGCTGGAGTAACACTGCATCCCTCTGTTGGTCCCAACAGACATGCCGATTTATGCAAGCTGACATCTTGAGCTATAATAATTGGTGTTGACGTTCTTGGACTGTACTTAGGTTTAGGTATTTAGGTGTCTGAAGAAGCTGAAAATGCTGGGATGTCATTAAGGTTACTGTAGGGATTAACTGTGTGATGCTCTCCTTGTAATTGTTATTCAGAGTGCTTACAGTAGTTACTGGCCCTCTTTGGTTTGGGAAAACTGCAAGATTGGAATTAGAAGGGGCATGGAAACGTTCACTGCATTGTGTGTGCTGGTCCTAAGCCTTTTCCTCATTAAATCTCTCCACAGCGGCCTTGCAGCAACCCAGTGGATCTGGAAGGCAGAATGGGCACTGTCCTGGGGAGCGCCTCACACCTCCTGTGCCACCTTTTTGCCAGGACTGGTCTTCCTGCAGACTCCATGGTGCTGCTTCTAAGTACACCGTGTCCTTACAGCCCTGCACCCTACTCAAAAACATAGCCTGTGGCGTCTGCTGTGTGAACCGAGATGCTCACCAAAGCCTGTCTGACAGCGACGGGCTGGACGTGCTGCAAGGAGCCGAGAGGAGCCAGTGGAGCCGCTGACTGGCTCTGTCCACGGGGCACCCAAGGGGCTGGCAAGCTGCGTCCTGGGCAGGAGCAGTGAAGGCAGCTCGCCTCAGCCCTGCCTCCGCCAAACCCCATGGACGCTGCCAGGCTGCTCTCAACGCATCCTCCAGGCCAGCCGCCCTCCTGCTGTCGTGACAGGGAAAGCCCCACTGCAGCCCGTCATAGAGTGAATACGCCCGGCAGCCAAGATGGCGCCCGGGTCCGGGGAGGAGCTCCGCTCCCCGCCCTCGCTCTCCGGGCGACGGAGACGCGGAGCCGCGGGCAGCATGGCGGCACCGGGGCAGGTACTGCCTTCTGTGGAGTTTGAGCCGCGGCACACCCGGGCTACCGTTCTCCTGGCGGTAGCTCGTCCCGCGGATCGGGGGTGGCGTGAGGGGCTGCGGCGCTGGTGCCGCCGAGGCGGCGGCGTGCTGCAGGGATGGGGCTGGGGCCAAGAGCTGAAGGGAGGGACGCTTGGCCGTCCCTGCGGAACAGTTCCTCCCCAGAAACAGGTGGAGGCCTCGGCTGGCACAGGCCGGGCCCAGGGCTCTCCCGTGCCTCATCCCACCCCCACGTCAGGGAATCAGAACATCCTGAGCAGGAAGGGACCCGTAAGGATCATTGAGTCCAACTCCTGGCTCCACATCTCAGCTGCTCAGCTCTTTGCACCCCTGCTGCCCCTCCTGCCATGCGCCTGCTGCGCTTCAGTTAGGGGTTCTCCTTGTTAAGTGTATGGCCGCTCCTTGGCTCGTTCGTGGTGGTAGGAGCCTCTTAATTTTTGATAGCTGAGGGAAAGGTGCGTGGTTTCAGTTCAAAGAGCATGGAGAGATGGAAGCAAGTTCAGCAAGCTCGTGCCTCAGCTCCAGAAACATGGTGGTTCTACTTCCCACCTTTTGTTGAATTAGGTAGCCAGTGTGCTCTAGAGGATTTTGTAAGTCCACAATCAATCTCCATAATATGTGCTTTTTTTTCCTTGGCTTTGGTCTCCTCGATTTGTTGTTGTTTTGTTTCTATTTTTTTTTACATTACCATTTTTGACTCAGTTGGCAGAGGTGTGAGTTCTGACAGGCAACTCGTGTCATGCCACACATCAAGAGAAATATAAGATTATGAGCCATCTCTCCAAGAACGTATGAGGTGTTACGTCAGCTCAGAGTTTCTCCCTCAAGCCTGTGTAGTTGTAGTTACTATGAGATAATTTTCTTCCAGTTGAACTGCTTTGTTGTCTTAGATATCTGAGGAGTTACCATGGCTGCTGTGGACGTGATTAACCACTTTCAGCCAGCATAAGGGTTGCTGTTATCTGTTGGCACAAAGCTATGCTAGCTATATGAAACGTTTACATTTCCTTAAATAAATAAATCTTCTATGTAAAATGTATTATTACGTGTTCTAAATGCGTTATGAAAAATATATGCGCCTTTCACAGTATTCTCTGCTAGTGCTGTCTGTAAATATTTTGGCAGTTGGAACAGCGCAACACTGGGGTAATGCAGTCAGATCGTAGTAAAAGGATACAAGGTGTACTGTATGAGAAATGACAGGCTGTCAAAAGTATGTTGTACATCCACTTGAAATGTACTGCTGAATTTTTTGTCGTTTTTACTTCGTAGGTTTATAAGAGGAATCTTTAGGGGAATTCAGTGAACAGTTTTTCATGTATTTTCCCTTCCTTATATATTGGTTTGTTCTACATACGATAGCTTGCCTCTGTGCTATTTCCCATTATCCTTTATTATTTATTTTTATTGTAAATTCTGTGGAATTGTGTGGGTTTTAAATTAAATTATATAGTCTCCAGTTTTGGCTGAAGCTGGTGTTGTATGCTCTGTACATAGATTCTGCCACCACCTATACGTAGGAACTGTATTCTGCCACTGCTTTTATTAGATCGTTTCTTAGATAGTGAGACAATTCCTTCTGATTTAAATGAAGTATTTCTTAAAATTGTTTAGACTTGTAATTACTTTTAGCAGAAAGCATATTAGAAAATCTGAGTCCTGATCTTAGCAAGTTTTGCCGCTGCTTTATTTCTAACAACATATTTTTCCAATAAGTAGTCTGCAGCTGTGAAAACATAAGTAAAGTTTAATGTCATGATACATTCGGTTATCCATAAATCTTGACATTTGGACTGAAATTTTTGAAATATTTTGTTATTAAAAAGATGCTATCAGGGTCGGTTGTTTATAATAGTCCTCTGAAAGCTGCATGTTTCTCTTTCAAATGTAGCTGAAATTAGCGTTACTATTTTTATTTCCGGATTTGTTTGACAACAAAAGAAATATTATGACTAAAAATAGCAACTATTGATTTTAACTTCCCATTGTGGGAGCAGACAAGAGGGACCTTTTTAAAACAAACAGGAACAGGGAATGCGTTTCTGTTTCTGCCTTAACTATTTACGTAGACAGCTTCAAGATTTGCTGCTGCTGCAGAAGTATTTGACAGCTTGATAACAAAACGCATATAATAATACAAATAACAGCCTGTGTTGCTGGTGTGGGGAGGTGTTGGGTGGGTTTTTTTCCATTCCCATTTTGATTAAAGCTGTAACTGATACACAACACTTTCAGGGTACATCTCTATGCTTGTCAGCAGTATCGCTCAGGCAGAGGGAGCTGAGCTAGCTTTAAATGAACTAGCTCAGGTACCGGAAACTATCTAGCTGCGGCAGCAGAGTTTAGTCCAGTCCGATTTCCCTGATGGAGTGAGGCCAGGATGATCTTGGGTTCCTTACACTTCGGGAGTTTGCTGTAAGTTGGGAACTGGTAAGCCATTCCTTTCTGAGGATATTTTTGAAAGTTGTGGTTTTGTAAAGCATGGTGGTGCATCATCAAACGAGTGCAAAGTGACATCTTCATCCACCGCAGAGGGCTCACCTCCGAGGAGGAATTTATTTTCCTTTCAGAACACCGGTGCTAATTTCCATTGTTGTGTTTCCAGGTTTTGCCACTCTGGAAAGGCTCTCACCAAAACTGCAGATAGCGGAGTGTTTTTTCTAACCATGGATGGCTCAGTTGGCATTTCCGTTTTTGAGAGAGGGTTCATCCCCACTCTGCAACTGCAGAGGTTTTTGCAGTTTGCTATCTAACTGCATCGCTCTTGCACTAATATTTTCTGCTTCATGGGGGTTCGCAACCATTGGCTGAGAGATTCAAGGAAGATCTTGTTCTTTTGCTTTAGAATGTCTGATTTAGTGTTTAGATGTGATGCCGTTGGCAAGAGTTTCCCAAAGTGTTTGGAGTGATGTGTTGAACAGCCAGAAACATATTGCACGTTCAGAATGGCTAGCAGTTCTTTGGAGGCAAATAAAAGGGCAACAAATAATTCTCTAGTAGCAGTCTGTATTTAAATAGGGTTAAGCCTACTGCTGGGTAGGATTGGTTTGGATTTTTTTTTCCCAACACATGAGGGTAGTGTTACCAGCACTGACTCACCCTGGATTACCTCAGTCAGTCACTAGAGTTAACAATAAAATGTACGGTAAATTCTTTGACATCAGTGAACACGCATGTAAAATCTCTGTGAGTTTTTAATGGTGGTTGAAGAAAGCAATCAAGAGACAAAACAGTATTCAGTCAAAATAATAAGTGTTTAGTAGGGTGTCTGGGTATGCCCTACCCAAACAGAAATTTTATGGGATCGTTCATGTGATTCATGGATTTTCACAACTTTCTGAATTACAGAAACATTGATAATTTTAAACATTAATTTTCTGAATTATGTCCCTTCTCTCCCATAGTTATTCATCGGTCATTTGGAACTCTTAATTAATCTGATGTTGGCAGTGATTGTAGCAGATAGTGGTGCCACAAATGCATCCTTATGAGCAGTAACAATGACAGTGATACACTGCGGGGAGAGGGGTGTTGCTGCTGGGAACACCGTTACAGGCGTGAGGTGATGAAATGGTGCAACGGGAAGCGTTCACCTTGCCGTATAAACTGTCAGATTTTGATGTGCAGATTATGGAGCCTTATCTGCAATACTGAGTTACCACAGCTTGAATATCTCTTAAGTTTAAACTGCAAATTTTAGTTGGTTAAAGAAAAATATTTCTAATGCTAGAGGACATTTAAATGTGTTGAAAGAGATTATAGGTGACAGTGCAAGGCACCTAGAGTTATTTTTAAATTAATTTTTGTAATCTCATATAGCTTATATATTGCTATAATGCAACACTACATCCGAAGACCTCAGCAAATTTTCCCAGAGGTCCTTCTTGCTGTTTGTAATTCAGAGAATGAGACGAGCCTTAGCACCAGCATGTTAAGTGTGCTGGGCCTCTCGGTACTGTGTGGGTTAGAAGGCTTCATACTGTAGTAAACTGGGTACATACTGGAGGCAGGAGAAAATTCCTTTTTGGACAAGAGCGTTTTTCTGACATGATGAATGTTGCCTGATACCTTTCAAGAAGCAGTGAGGAATTAGTTTGGGTAAGATTCTTGAGAGTTCAGTGAAAAAGTTGCATTCCAGATTGGTCATCTTTTTGCCTGCTAACCTGCTCCTTAGACTGTGAGATCCAAGCTGTGGGAGGAAAAAGACTTTTGATGCACCTCTGTACCTAGGGCTGCTGCCACTTGTTCTTAAATGATGGAGGAGCATTGTGGCTGAGAGTGTGCTTCATTCTTACTTATGCCTGGCTTGTAACTGTGGAGGAGAAGCTGGAAGATAGTTTGATGAGAGGAGAACTGCTATGCCTTTAACTTTCTTAAGTTTTTCTTTCTGATACAGCGCTAATTCCTCTTGCTGTACTAGTGAAGCCTATCTTGGGTGTTAGCTGTAAAATACTAGTACTTTGCGTCATAAAGAAGTACAGTCAGTAAGGTGTTGACTGGTAACACAAAACATATAATGGTACAAAAAGACATATTAAAGTATCCTATGTATTGGACATGTTAGGAGAACGGGATGAATTGGTATTAATTTGGTTTTGAAAGCATCGGTATCACCTATTTTAACTTAGCTCTCGCAACTCCTAAAGAATCAGTTGCTCACCAGGCTTCTTACACCACTAGTCATATGAAGAAAGCATTTGTATTTTCCTTTCCATTCCTATCTTTCAGTATCTGTATAATATTAGTGCATCAAGTTATTAATTCTTTTATTTTTATTTTTAAAAATGTATTTTCTGAGCTAGGACATGCAACTTCAATTATATAAACATTACTGACTATAAGAGTGCTTCTTTTTATATGGCACGGATTATTACTCGTAGAAGAACACCCCACAAACACTTGTCATGCTCCTATCTGGAGAAGGCCTTCATTTACTTCATTCACATTGTTGTGATGAGACATTGTATCTGAGACTAACTTTACAGTTAGGAGCAGTAATTTTTCACGTTAAAGCACTCGTGAAAGTACTTTGGTACTTAACTAGAGGGAGAAAAACTTTGTCTGCCCACTAAAAGTTCTCCTGCCCTGTTTGATCAGTCTCGAGTGTGGCCCTGAGCTAGTCCCAGTTTCAGGTCTATCTTGCAGTTCGGCAGCAGCAGGGGGAGCAGTGTAGCTTTATTTGGGGCTCTCCTTGACCTACACTAGAGTTAGTTATTAGCCCAGAACAATGCTGTTCAGACTCCAAAATTAATTCCTGTAAGGAAATCTTCTGCTTCCCTCTCTTTAGGTGAGCTAGAAAGATTATTGTGTGAGTTTTGCCTTATTGCACTTCTTTAAAGCCCAAGTCTGACAGATGTAGAAGTGTAACTGCTGTGAGTGAATTCTGATAAGGTTTTACTCAGAGTTGTTTGTGGCCTGGTGCAGAAGCTGGTCAGACCAATTAGACTTAGAGTCATGAGGCTGGAAGGGAATTTGGGGACATAGAATCTTAGAATCTCCTGAGCTGGAAGGGACCCATAAGGATCATCAAGTCCAACTCCTGGCTCCACACAGGCCCAGCCAAGTCAGAGCATGGGACTGAGGGCATCGTCCAGAGGCTTCTTGAACTCAGTCAGGCTCAGTGCTGTGACTGCTTCCCTGGGCAGCCTGTCCCAGTGCTGGACCATCCTCTCAGTACAGAATCTTTTCCTAACATCCAACCTAAATCTCCCCTGGCGCAGCTTCATGCTGTTCCCTCGAGTTCTATTGCTGGTCACCAAAAAGAGAGGAGATTGCACCTGCCCCTCTGCTCCCCCTTGTTAGGAAGCCACAGACCACCATGAGGTCTCCTGTCAGCCTCCTCCAGGCTGTACAAACCCAGGGACTTTGGCCTGTCCTTGTAAGACTTCCCCTCCAGACCCTTCTCCATCCTCGTTGCCCTCTGGAATCTTGCGCTGTGGCGCCCAAACCTGCACCCAGGACTCGCGGTGAGGCTGCCCCAGCGCAGTGCAGAGCAGGGCAATCCCCTCCCTGGACCAGCTGGCTGTGCCGTGCTGGATGCACCCCAGGATGCAGTTGACCCTCCTGGCTGCCTGGGCACCCTGCTGGTTAATGTTTAACTTGCTGTTGATCAGGACCCCCAAATCCCTGTCAGTGTGGCTGGCCTGCTGATGACATGCCTCACAACATGAGCTGGTTCAGCTGCCTGCTCAGAGCTGGGCCAGCACTGAATGCAGCCTTGGGCTTTGTCCAGTTCAATCTTGAAAACCTGCAAGGATGGACATTCTTGCAACTTTCTGGGTAACCTGTTCTACTGCTTCATCGTCTTTGTAGTGAAATATTTTTCCTTGTACTATACTGTGCTGAGGTATAACCCCAAAATATCATCAGACATTCCTACTTTTTGTAAGGCCATTGCATGGTTGGCTCATGCTCAGTGGCTTACGCCTGTAGTGTGTACAGCCTTGTATTTCTTACACGGAACTGCCTGCCCTGAAATAGCAGTGTCAGGTCCTCATATGTGTAATGTTGTGTTGCAGCAAACATCTTGGACTTTCCTTTTTGTTAAGGATGAAGTCGGTGTCAACAGTAAATTAGAAAATGCAATCAAATCCAGGGTGGAGAGCAAATAGCACAGTAATGCCTGTGTGTACTCATAATATCTTAAGCAGAAACTGAATTTAAAATTTAATTACTCTGCGGTCTGGTATCGTGTTGGTCAAATCTAGATTTATGGATTATTTTTTTGCACCTTTGTAATTTTATTGTTTTTACTTGCAAGTTAATTTAATCTTGTGCTGCACATAATATGTCACTATGTTCCCCCATGAATTTAAGATAAAAATACTATTTTCCCTGTATGTGCCTAGCTTTTCTCTAGTGAAAATGTATTAGGGTATTGTGTTGCTGCCATGTAATTATAGCTGTGTTACATTTTTTGGCATTTGTTGAATTAATCCCTTGCATACTTCCTCAAAATAAAAATGCTATTTAGATAAGTTGCCAACATGATAAAATAAACGTTTTAAAATTATATTTCTACATACTTACGCATGTAGGAAGAAGAACAAGGTCAGGATGCCAAAGGTGGAAAGAAGGTTATTAATCGGATGTTTCTTTCTGTTTCCCAAATTGCTGTTTTGTCAGAAGAAAATGTAGAAGGAGTTCAAAAGTAAGTGGCAATGATAACAATGCTAGAAGCAATATAATAAAGAAATAAAAATTACAGGCTATTTGCTTCATTTCTTTTGTGATGGTTACGTCATTAATCTTTAATTGTTCAGTTAAATCAGTGATAATTAATGATCATGAAGGCTAGGAGGGAATACTATTATCTCAACTCCACTTTGTTTTCCTGTATTTTCCCTAATTTGTCTTTGACTCCTTCCCCCCCCCCAATATTTCAGATTGATGTGGTTTCTGAGTTTACAATACTATTAAATATGCTGTAAATTAAATACTAATGTAAATAAGAACAGGCCAATACTGAGCGTTTTTTTTAGTAAGTCTCACTTGGTAGCTTTTTGTTTTGTAAAACATTTAGGAATCTGTACTATAATGTGAGTTACAGACAAATCAGATAGGTTTTAAAAATTCAGAAAAGGATGGAAAGCTTAGGGGAGGTATTAATAGGTAGCTGTTATGGTGCACTGGGGAAAGAAGAAGCAGCCAAAGATGTCTGTTGTAAGCCCATCTTGTCTTGTCTTTCCTGTAGCAACAGTCTCCCTTGTTATTAGCGCTTACTAGCAGCCCCATTTAGGAGGCCAGGTTAGCCTGAGACTCTAGACTTAAGTTTTTAAGTGCCCAAATTATTTGGGAAGCCTTGTATTGACTAGCAAATTCTTAGTGACTGGAAAGCCCACAGGGGTGGTCCATTGGACTAGTTTGTGGGAGGGGAAATAAAAAAGTCCAAGTTTATCTTTCTGAATAGGTAAACTATTTAATAGAGATTAAAATATTATTCCTGAAAAATACTCTGTTCTTCCTATTTGTCACTGTCCTGAGGGGGGGTGGGGGTGGGAAACAATCTTTCTCTTTTGGGGTTTTGGGTTTTGTTGTTCTGGGTTTGTTTTGGGTTTTTTTAGAAAACAAGAAAGTAGATTTGTTTCCATCAAATAATAAAAGAGATGTATTTCATTTACTGTTTTCTCTTGCATGATAGGCCTCTTATTTTAGGGGAGACTAAAGCATAGACCCAATGGACACTAAAAGGTGCTTAATGAGACAACTTACTGTGAAACTTTCTCATTAAGATTGAAAAGCATTGAAAGATCATACATTTCTTCTTACTCTCAGCTGATCACCTGTGTTTATATTTGTATATACTGTAGAAGTGGAACATAATGCATATACTGCATCAGACTGAGAAGAGGATAGTTACAGGGGATTTTATGCACTCTGAGCAGTTCAGCAGCAGCATTGAAGTGTCGTTACTTTATTGTAGCGCATCATGTCTATACACAGGTTCAGTTTGAAGGCCACAGCTAAGGTTAGAAAATCAGAATGGATCTGATTCAGTATGAGAACTTTGATGTCCTGCATTCCCATCTATTGTGGAATTCTGTACTGCTGGCTGTCTCTGTAGGACTTGTACACCTTCTGTCAAGGAAGAAATAGCAATCCAGGGTAAATAGGAAATCCAAATGCCCCATCATTTCCCAATTGTTCATAGGTACTGTTGTCAGTGACATGCCTTACAGAATATTGAAAAGATGAGTACTGGTGGTGTCAGCAACACTGGAGAAAATCTCAATCCCCGAAAAGGTCTGATTATGAAAACACAGAGTTGGCAGAAGCTTCAGAAAGAGAGGATATGGACTGTTTCAAACCTTGGAAAGTTCAGCTGGCCACGTTCCACTTCTATTTCAGTACACAGTTAAGTGTTTTTAACCGACTTGCATGTGTGCAGCCATACAAATTTGTCATGCAGAACAAAGGAATACATGTTTTAAACAAAACTGATTGGATTATATGCTTTAATTTGTTAGCTAGTGAGGCTTTAATTAAAAAAAAAATGACCACTGTCAAATAAAATGAGTTTTATCTCTACCAGCTTTTGTGAAAGCTCTGAAAAACTCACAGTTGCCTATCTGTAGGCCTGAGATTAATGCCCTTCTTAGGAAAGAATGAGAAGCAGAGGGGTAAAAAAACCCCAAACAAACCAAGCTTTGCTCTTTTACAGGGAATTAGAAACTCTGATCACAACGGGGATCTGCCTTTTCAGGTGTACTTATGAAGCCAAGGACTGCCTTAAGGTGAAACTCAGCTACCTGAAACACAGCTGATGTTATACTGGAAGAACTGCAAACTGAAGTCCTAGCCCCGATCCCCTCCCCTTATGTGGAAAAATGCACCTAATTATTATAAAAGACATGACTAATTCCATGTTTGGATAGAGTAGACATAAATGTGTCAGCAATAGCATGGTCTCCTACAAGGGAGTGCATTTTTTTCATTAATTTTTCAAGTTAAAGTGGAAAAACCTCCACAGTGTGCCAGCAAAAGAAGGATAAGGCTCTTCTTAAATGTCTTGACCATTACAAAAGTGGAATTCAAACTTGTAAATTTTTTAGGTACTTTCAGTGATTTTATAATATTTACATTAATTTTCAAATGTAATTTTTCCTCAGAGGCTGCACGAAAAATAATCTTGAAAGGGAAGCAAGCTCTTTTTAGCATTGTAAAGCTGTCTCAGTCAGAATGAAAGAGGGGTACTACAAACTGGAGACTAATTGTTCCATTTTGTCCTACAAACCCCTTCCTGAACAAACACTTGGGTTTTTTTTCTCCTCTGGGATTTTCAGTGCATTTCTCTTTGTTATTTACAATCCTCTTATTTTTATTTCATTAATCATATCATAACATTTAAATAGCATCTTTTGAACAATGTTTGTTTCTTTTTTTTCAGCTGATATGTCCTCTGATCATAAACATTCATATTAAGAAATCGATGTAGCTAAGTGTGAGAAAAATACACACACACATATATTAGCATTATAGGTATAACTGATAGCAGACTAAATTTTGGAATCTGTTGTTTTTAAATTTCATTATTTTACTCTGCCAATTTTTTCTAGGCAACTGGAAGAATTTCTGAATTTTAAGCGGTTAAAGACATCGTTGAAAGAAGCTATTTTGCTGGATTATTATACTGCAGGATTTTTGTGGGCTAAAGAAATGAACTTCAGTCTTATACAGCTCTCAGGATTCATGGATCTATTAAATTTCCTGTTGGAGAATCTCCGTGGTAAGTATAATTAAACATTGTAAAATAAATATCTGAAGTGGAAGGCAAGAATGTTTTCCAGTCATTTTAATAAAGTGATAGCTAATTACAAGTAATTGTAAAATGATTTATTTTCCTCTTGAATGTTGGCATGTTATACCTTATACCTGCAAACAATTCTTATTAGCAGGCGTTAAAGTTTCATTGGAGAGAGAGATGTAGTCTTTTTAGCAGAATGTCCCTCATTCTTTGTTTGTACAGTATCTGGTAGAAAAGGGCTAGGTCCTGAAAAGACCTCATCTTTGCTAGGGTAAAATAAATAATAATTACAGTAGAGTGAGTGCAAGGAGCTTCTAAATTCCAATTCCAGCTGTCTCAGTGACTGACTCACAGTAGCCTTGGGCACATTTCTCTCCTGTTTGAGATATTCAGTACATCCTGTAACATTACAGCAGGTGAATTACATTTACTTTATCCTTGGAGGTCAACTCTCTGGCACAAAATATATCGGTTAACTAAAGACTGGTGAGAGAAGTAAACTGGCATCACTGCCAAAGATGAAAAATGACAATGAGAGGACTGTAGCTCCTGTGGCTATGAGGAAATTTGCAACAAAGCATGTAGCTTGGGTCTAGTGGGAACAAAATAGCCAGAAAAAATAGTTAGCAGCATCCTCTAAAACCCATATTTGAGAGATCACAATGCTTACTTAACATTCACTTTGAAGGTGATTATTTTGAGAAACGTCCATCCCAGAGGAAGAGCAAAAGGACTCAGCGGTTCTATTCAAAGAGAAGATGAATATTTAAAATAAACCTCATAATAGTTACTATACTCTTTCATTGTAATTCAATTCAAGGGCCTTTCTGACTTGGAATTTTGACAGAATATGTACGTGCTTTATGATCATTGGAATTCCAGTTGTCCTTCCTGTCTCCGATGAGAAAGTATCTTAACATATGCTAACTATATTAACACAACAATGGAGAGGAATGGAAACATGTCAGAAATTAGTTTTATGAGGCTGTATGTAGTGCGTGTGTACTGGGCAGACTGGTAGCACAACCGATTGTTAAAGCGGACTGATGTTTTTCAGGAATGGGATCTTGGTTGGAGAAAACTGTGCCAAACTTTAAACTGAAATTTTCCACGGCAGCGTCTGCCTCTCTTTAATTTTTATATAAATAAATTACAACCAAACAGTTCAATGGCCTTCCAGACAGAGGCTGTGGAAATAATAAATACTTTTTTAAAAGTAGCATTTTGTGCCTTTTTGCCTTTTTTTTTTTTTAACAGCTCTAATACCCATATGTTTTGAAGTAAAGACATAAGGTTTGGCAAGCAAGTGATGTGAATTTGCTTTTTGTTGTCCTGTGAAAATTCATTTGGATTTGGCTAAGATACATGACTCTTAGGGAAGGAAAATGCAGTTTGTAAACGCTTACAGGGGACGACTTATATTTTTTTTCACAGCTAAATTTCCCAAATAATCCATCTTATAAAGTATGCTGTAGCCTAGGGCTGAGATGAATTTTCTTGTAATTACTATTCGCAGCTGGTGCAAGTTCCAAGACCAAGCATTGCAACTGAGAGCAAAATGCTAATATCTTCTATATTAATGACCATTTCCTTTCCCTTCCCTACATCAGACCCAAGCGGCCTTGAGAATTAGCTGTTTGACCATAATAGCAAGAATAGCACAGAGCAGGAAGATGGATTTAGAGAAGGAAGGTAGTGGAAACTCATTTAAGGGTGGTAAAGGAGAGAGGAAAACTGAGGCTCGGAGAGTGGAGGCTTTGGTTGATCGGGAGCCAGGATGAATTACTTCCGTGATTTGGTTCATCTTCTAGACATTGAGGGTAAAGTGCTCCTTACCTCACAGACACCCTGTGAGAGGTAGCTGGGACTGAAAATCAGTTGTTGAAAGGAGGGAGAAAATTTGGACAGGCTAGTGCCAAGGCCTGAATTCTCATGAACTTGTTGTGTGGCTTCACTTCCCTACTAGCTGTGATATTTCTGGTTCCCTTACTATTTCACATTTCCCCTGGCTTCTATTCTATTTCCTCTACATTCTCTCTATTACTTTCTTGCTTCTTCCATTATGGTTATTTATATCGTGCTGCCTCCGTTACTGAAAACTGAGGTGAAATTTTCAGGGTTTTGATTGCTGTATCACTAAAGGGCAAAACTATAAAGCTCAGAATCTTGTAAGTTCTTTGTTTTCTATACGAAGAACCAAGGAGCAGATCAGCAGAGAATTAAAACAATAAGGAAAAATAGATTTATTTCACCACTGGTGGTGGATGGGGTTTTTTGGGTTTTTTTGTGTTTTTTTTTTATTGTAGGGGTTGGAAGGGACCTCAAGAGATCATGGGGTCCAACCCCCCTGCCAAAGCTGGCTCCCTAGGACATATCACTCAGATAGGCATCCAGACGGGTCTTGAAGATCTCCAGAGAAGGAGACTCCACCACCTCCCTGGGCAGCCTATTCCAGCCTATTCCCTATTTTCTACTCTAGGCGTTTTTTTAGACTTGAAAAGAACAAGGAAATTGTGTTCAAAACTTCTTTAACCACCACCACAGTTCTAAGGATGGCACACACTGCACAGAAAAGATGCATACTTTCTTTTTAAAGGTTCAGTGAGCAGTGATATATTTTCTTCTCTGTCAAGACTGTTAAAAGAAAGAGAAAAAAATAATTGAAAGTTTCTCTGGCATTTGGTTTTGATTTCCAGCATAAAAATGTAAAGTAATTATCTATTTTTGGGGGGGTATGTGTGTGTAAAAACACATCCTGTCCCAAGTTTGATGATACATGTGGAGTATTATGCATATTCATGATTAATCAGTTATGACTGTAAGCACCTAAAAACCACTGTTACCCTTTTTAATACCTGTTCCTGTATTAATGGTTTATGTTGCAAGGGGCATGGTCAGAACACAAATCTTTTACAATATATATGCCAGTAGTAAATTTATTTTTAGGATAAACATACGCATTTCAAATTTCCATACTCTTCTGTCAGCATTTATCTGTGTGTAAGTAGGAAGCCAAGGTGTAGTACTGTAAACAGCCATTATTGTAATCCTTATATTATGAAGGTCGATCAGCGATTTCATGATGGAATTTTAATGCACTTTTTATTGGTAGGAATAATGGCAACAAACAGGAATTTTTTACTCCCCTTGCTTTTTAAGATTTGACATAACTTCTTCAACTTAAAATCTTAGAATTAAAATGGGCCAAAAGCCCCCACCGTGTCATGTTTATACTTTTGTTCTTTGGGATTATATTGCAGACAAACATATGACCTTAGGAGATAATTTAAAAGAACTTGGAAGAGCGATGTCTGGAATTGGAGAAAGTGATTCAGAAAGAAGTGGTGACTTGAATCTCTTCAGCATTGAGGAAGCCAAAGCAGTGATTGATTACTTGAGTATCAGGTATTTATTTCTACAAGATCCATTATTTCCTATTTGAATAATTTAACATGGTGGGAAATTGACTGATAAAGTAAGTTGAAGGGTTTTAATTGGGTATGTTCATACTCTGCCAACATACTGCACACAGCAAACTTGAAACATTAAAAAGAAGAGATAACATGCAAATATCAGTAAAGATCTGGCCTCAGATGTCAAAGCCCAGGAAAGAAATTTTAGACTGGAAGTTTATCACAATGTGAGAATACGCTAAAAATGTCCTGGGTTTTGTTATAGGTGATTAAAGGAAAAGGGGAGTGTGGTGTATCGAGAATATTCTTAGCTTGCTTTTGAAACTTTCTACTTTTAGATTCCAGTTGAACAAAATCCTAGGTCTTGTCTGTAACTGTAAGTATTCATCTGGCTCTGGCAGCTCTAGTGGACTTAAGTGGTTTAAAGTTATGTACTTAACAGAATTTAGGCTATGACTGTATGAGTCATAAAAATGTTGCGTTTCAAAGTTAGCAAAAGTTCAGCATCTACATGAAAAGGCTTTGTGGTAGTTCTTGGCTTTTAAACAGACAGACAGACAGACAGACAGCGGTAAGTCAGTTAATTTTCTGAGAAGAAAAATTAAGGGTCTCGTAGCAGCCAATCACACCTCACCACGTAAACACATACAGACCTTTCTCCTGCAAGATGCCACTCTGGGGGCAGTGGCTGTTTACATTTATCACTGTTTCCAGTACCTGATGGACACAGTGGTTCTCAACCTCCTCCCTTATCACACACGAGTGTTGGGGGCAAAGAGATGGCAAAGGTTCTGTTGTCATGTTTGCTCATACAGCCTACCTCACCTGTACCTTTCCGTTCATTTTCTGATCCGAATGGTAGTTAGGGAGAGAAAGAGAGAAGTTTTGTGTCAGATGGGTGTACAAAGTGGGTAAGGTCATCACTGATCCATACCTAGAATTGTTGGGAATTTCCTGACCTTTTTTGGCTAGGAAAAGTTTAACACATCTTAAGTTTAACACGCAGAGTTGTTTTTTACAGAGTGTTTTCTTGGATGCAAAAAAGTATTTCCTCTTGAAGGAAGGCAAAAATACTAGAGGGATAGATAGCCTTCCAGTTTAGCGTGCACTGATTTAGACTGGGAATTTAAACCCATCACAGGTGATTTTTTTTTTTACAATTAGGCTACAATGTTTGTCTCTTTCTCCTGCTCTCTGATTTTTTCTTTTGTTTCTTTTTCATGGAAAATGTATTTTTAAAAAATCCATCTTTTTCCCATATGAAATGAGAACATCTCTTTAAATCTCAAATTTCTGTAGTCAAGGCAAACCAATGTCCTGCCAAGTACTAGCCCTAAACTAAAAGGAAACTTGGCATTTAAGATGTCTTACACTAATTCTTTTACCTCTCCCTTCCTGTCTGTGCCTTTTGTATATTTATTTGGAACAAATGTTCTTTCCAAACAGTGTGTCTATAGCTCTTGTGTAAATTATCCATTGAAAGGTATCTTGTCCATGAATTAATTCCTTCGCAGTTGCAAGAATTTCATCCAAGAGCTTAGGTGCTCCATCCCACTACCACCGAAGTTATAACTGGGCAGGAAGACTATCAAGCCACAAGACTTTTACAGGAGAAGAATATTTTAGCCACATACTGTGTGGCTGAATGTTCAAACTACTCAATTTTGTTACAAGTATGTGCTGTTGCAAGGTCATGGGTATATACACATGGACTGAAACGTGTCATATGTGTCTAGTTTATATAATCCAACATTTCAGTCATTTCAATATTTATTTGGTTTTAAATAAGAACTGAATCAGCATACTTCTTATGTGGGTGTATTTTTGAACTTTATGAACTCAGAAATAGGTTGACTGGGTTTTATTACAATTCAAATTAATGTCTTGCTGCGACATTTTTTCTTGTTCTTCACTTTTTTGTTTAATTTTAAATGATAGGCCTATAGCTGCTTTTTCTACTCGAGATAGCATGACATGTTTTAGTTTAGATCACATTTTTACAGATGAGCTATAAACCCAGGGGATTTATAATGGAAATGGGGACAAATGCTTAACCACATTGGCACAGGCTGTGCAGCAACTATAATGACACCTTCAGGTTTGGTGGAAGGTGACAGTTATCATCTTTTTATCTTGTCTCCTTGGGCAAACACACATCAACATAGCTCTTGACATTTTCTTTCAGGAAGCAGTGGAGCTAGGGAAATATGTCATTGCTAATCACCTTCAGATTCTTATATGACATCATAAGAGGGTCTAAAAAAATCTTAACATGAGTAAAATTATTTTTGTGTAATTGCTAAAAAAATTGTCATGCAATTTTTTAATTGTTCACAACAGATACAAACAAAAACATTTTATATGATGCCTGATAGAAGAAAGAAAATATCAATGTATAATTTTCGTTATTTGATTTAAAGAGCATTAAATGGGGAAATTCTGTCCTTGATAGAGAATTAAGGGTACCAGGTTGAGGAATTTAAAAAATAAATAAAATTCAGAAACGCCCAAAGTAATCCTTGTATTTCTGGGAATATTAGAAATTACCTGTACCTGTAACAGAGTCTGTAAAGAATATCATAACCCTATATTTAGAAGGAAAGAGGAAGAGTTGATTTGCGGGTGCTGTAAATCTGGATCCTTTCCAAGGCTCCAGAATAATTAAAAGCAAAAAGTTTAAAACGTTAAGTTCTGCCTGTGCAGTTTGAAAGACACACATCTTATTTCTTTGTGTGTCTCTGACGTTCATAAAATATTTTTTGTCTGTTCCAAATAATCCCTGTTAGAATTTTATCAAATAATAGGTGTGTGTGTGAGGTGACACCTGTATTTCCATGCATGCATAATAATGTACTGAGAATGAAATGGCAAATCCTGTAACAACTTAATTGCCTATGTGTGCTTTGGGTTTGGGGGAAGGGAGCTTGTCGTTTATGGAAGCCAAATTTCCTATGCAAGTTGGTAAACACAGTTGGTTTTTAACTAATGGTAATTGAATGACTGAATTAAATCTAACTGTAGAATAAAACTTTTATATGGCACTTAAAGAGCCAAATGCTCAATGAGGCTGCCATCATACTTCTCACCAAATTAAGAAATGCATCTGCACATATGTGCAAGAATGTCTGTGCCCATCGGGTAAAATGTATTGGAAAGTCTCACAGATGCATTTGACTAACCTCTGGAAGAGATGCTGCTGTGTAAGGGTTGCAGGCCGTGCCACCACACTCTTCTCCTGTTTCTGAGCTGCTGTCGTGAGCTGGAGGAACCACTGCTGTACCTCAGTGGGTACCTCCATGCTGCCGAAATTAGTGCATATCGTCCCTGCTCTGCCATATTGTGTGGAACCTCTGGTGCTGTGGCAGCGTACGGGTGGTGATTCAGGGAAGGACAGTCAGCTAAAATAGCATGTACCAAGCACAGACTCCCACAGCTGCCTTCCCTGTTACCTCCCAGAGAAGGGGTTGTATCTCAGATATCTGTATTCCACCACAGCAGCCTTTTGCCCTCCACACAGCTGGCTGGTCAAGCCCTTCTGCCAGCCGTGATGGGGTGGGAGGCTGCTAGGTGGGAGAAGAGCCTATGCACCGTGGGGCGGCCACCTGGGGTGGCACCTGTGGGAGCCTCAGGCAGCGCCACATCTCGAAGAGCAGCCTGTGCTGGGGTATGTGGCCAGGCACTGGGTTTGTAAACTTATTTTCATGGCAGTTGTATGACATCCTGCAGCTCACAGAATCACAGAATCGCAGAATCGCAGGGGTTGGAAGGGACGTCAAGAGATCATTGGGTCCAACCCCCCTGCCAAAGCAGCTCCCTATCTCATATTACATAGATAGGTGACCAGACGAGACCTGAATATCTCCAGAGAAGGAGACTCCACCACCTCCCTGGGCAGCCTATTCCACTGCTCCGTCACCCTCACTGGGGAAAAGTTCTTCTGCATGTTGGTGCGGAACTTCCTGTGCTCCAGTTTACAGCCAATGCCCCTAGTCCTGTCCCCACAGACCACTGAGAAGGGGCTGGCCAATTCCCCCTGCATCCCATGTCTAAGATATTTATAAACACTAATTAGGTCCCCCCTAAGTCTTCTTTTCTCCAGGCTGAACAGACCCAGCTCACTCAGCCTGTCCTCATAGGGGAGATGTTCCAGGCCCCTAATCATCTTCTTAGCCCTTCTCTGGACTCTCTCCAGGAGGTCCCTGGCTTTTTTATACCAGTGAGCCCAGAACTGGACACAGTACTCCAGGTGGGACCTGACCAGGGCAGAGTAGAGGGGGAGGATCACCTCCTTAGACCTGCTGGACACACTCTTCCTGATTCATCCCAGGATCCCATTGGCCCTCTTAGCCACCATGGCACACTGATGGCTCATAGCCTACTTGTCATCAACCAGGACCCCCAGGTCCTTCTCCACAGAGCTCTTCTCCAGCAGGTTATCTCCCAGCCTGTACTGATACAGTGGGTTATTCCTCCCCAGGTGCAAGACTTTACACTTGCTCTTGTTGAATTTCATTAGGTTTCTCCCTGCCCAGCTCTCCAGCCTGTTCAGGTCTTGCTGGATGGCAGCGCAGTGTCCTGTGTGTCAGCCACCCCTCCCAGCTTTGTATCATCAGCGTACTTGCTGAGGGTGGATACTATTCCCTCATCAAGGTCGTAACAAGCTCATAACAGTGTCTTTAGCATCAGCTGGATAATTGTGTATGTTGGGTGTAGTAGTTAATTTTTATGTTGGGCCTTGAAATCGCAGTTGGAAGGGATTTCTGGAGGCTGTCTAGTCCAAAGCCCTCCTTACAGCAGGCCTCGATATTCCAGATGTGGCCTGACAAGTGCCAAGCCAGGAGGCATTGCCATCCCCATTGATGACTCTCTTAAGAACCTGTGTCCTGTCCGTAGCTGGAAAGCACAGGAACTAGTTGCAGATGTTCCCTGCAAATATTGCAGTACCTTTCATGTGTACATCAGACAGGAGTGTGATAAAATCTTGGAATCATTCTTCAACCTGGACTTGCTATGAAATCAGAGAGTTGTGTTTTAACTCGTACGTCAAAATGACATGACAGAAGCCAGAAGTTCTGTATCATGATTTTAAGAGAGCAAGTAATTGTAACAGATGGGCTGTGATAAACCAAACCTTTGATTTAACAAATGCCATACCATTGATCATTAGGAAGGGGAACAAGGAAAATTATTTAAAACATGTGAAAAGGAAACCCAGATATGTTTTAAGGAAGATAAATATCTTAGGCTATTGAATGAGTCTATTTAAAGTTACTTTTGTTGTAATACACAAAACACCAGTGTGTCAGTCTTTTTTTTTGTGTGTGTGTTTTTGTTTGGGGTTTTTTTAATTTTTTTTTCAAGAAAAGGCTACGTTGATTTTGAAACATGACCTTGAGAGAATAAATGCTTCCATTCTTTATTGTTGTGGTGCCCCAAGATCAAACTTGCTCCTTGGACTGCCAGCCCATCCCAGAATGTGAAAGCTGATGTGGCTTTGTTTCCTTCTTGTCCACTACTGCTGATATTAAAGGCATAAGTATCCTGGTGATAAGTGTGTCAGGAATTACATTTTTCAGAATAGAACTTTGTCTTCTCAGGGTCCAATTTCGTAGGGACCAAGTGGATGCATTGTTAAGTATCATGTTGTATTTTCTGGGGCCATCTTGTAGTAAACCCTGTAAATTAAATAGTCTGAACATTGCACTTGAAGTTAAACAACCATTTCTTTTTAAAATTTGGAGCATTACCATGCTAGAGAGTAAGTCTCAGCTTAACAGAATTTTTAATATTGTTAAATTCCAAAGATTTCCAGCTACAATAGTACTGTATTTTCTTGTTTTACAGCTTATTTAAACACTACAAACAATATCAATACCTCTTCCACAGTCCTGGAGAAGAATTTGTGATAAGTAACGAGGTAAGTAATTTATATAGATGGAACTCATTATGCAGAGTTATTTAATGAATGCACCATGGCATATGTTTTATATTGCTCAAAGCAACTTCATGTCAACATTACTGCATTACTAACGTAAAATGGCTGATTAAAGAATACAAGCTAGATGTTTTGATCCTCGTATTCAGAATTAATTTTGGATTTCAAAAAAGTGTAATGGTTAAGATGTTAGTCGTGTTAAATCAGGAATACTTGCGTGTTTGTCTTCAGGAATTGGTGCACTTAATGTGAATTAGCAATGTGTGTGTCTGACTCTCCTTAAAAATCAGCAATCAAAAGCAGAAAAGGTTATGTACCAAGCCTCTCTGACCACAGTCCTAAATTTATGTATGCCTGCGTATGCTGGGTTTTGTTTCTACTGCAGCCAACAGTTAATTATACTGACTGTAAAGAAGCAAGCTAGAAATTCAGCATTTTGAAAGCATTCAGTTAATAACACTGAGTTGGCTTCACTGTCAACTTTGTCCTGCGCTCTAACTTGTATGTGAAAATGCACATAGGAAAATGCATCGATACAGGACGTGGCCTTTAATCAAATGGACAGATCTAATTCATCACATAGACCTTCCTTTAGCCCTGACTGCGTGTTTTTGAGGAGATGTGTTGCAATGCAGAGGAAAGGATTTACATTTATAATTTATATTAGGAGACAACTGGTTGCTCAGAGAGGCACGGCAGTGGAATGTTTGTGATGGCACATGTTTTAGCTTATCAGTACATAGTGAAGTTAACACACTGGAAAATTTTCTTTGCACTTTAAGCTGCTGGTTTGACTCCCTGAATGATGTGGAATAATTTCTTCCCATGCTGCTTCTAAATACCCATATTATAAAAAAGAAGGACTTGATGTGGGTGCTAATATTTAAAAATTGTTTTCATCATTTGTCAGGTGGGTTAAAATTCCAACTATGATGACATCAGTGACAAAACCATCATTGCCTAAGTAGAGCAGGACTTCAGCATGGCTGTGTTATGGTTGCTTGTTTTTATATTAGCTAATCAGATCAATGGCTGGTTAGCACTTTCTGATCAATAAAATTATTTGTAATGAGGCTTTGATTAAGTAATTTCTGGTGTAAAATTGGGTAGTATATCTCATGAGTTGTAGACCTGCTTAAAAGAAAAGTCTTTGTGTTTCCTTGAGACCTGTTTCTGTAAGGCTGAGGTGAGTATTCAAGCCATGGAAGTGTGGTTCCTCTGCACAGTCTGTGGGCTTGGGAGTACCAACCTCTGTTGAAGGCACCACCTCCTGCAGGGAATGGCAGAATTGGGTTTCTGTGAGTCACTTGGGTGATGATCCATCAAAGGGACAGGCTCAATCTCCGATTGTAACGTCACAAAAGCCTTTGTGACAATTTTGAGCTGTAACTCTTTCACAGCCGTTTCTTACCTATGCACCAGTTCAGTTTAACCCATCTGTTTTGTATTCCAAGTTCCATGGCAAAGAGCCTTTAATTTGTCCCACCACACTTCAGTGCCCAAGAAAATCAATACTTTTATTCCTGCAGCGTTTATTTTGATAGGGTGATACACTGTTCTTCAATAAGTAACAATTCAAGGCATTGAAGCTACACACACAAATGTACAGCTTTATTTTCACTTGCATTATGTATTAGAATGTGATGAGAGGTGAACCCTCATAGATTGAAGCTCGTTTGCTACGACTTTGTTAGATTCAGAAATGCTTATGTGTGAAGGAGAGCATTACCTGCCATGTTTGCAGTCCCCTAGACGAACAGCTCAAACCCTGACAAGTTAAGTGGGGCAGGTGCAGTTTGGCATGGATGGCTATGGCAGGGGCACGTCTGGAGTCCCGGGCTCAGTGCATCTGAGCTCCTCACCATAAAAAGGACATTGAGGTTCTCGATCGAGTCCAGAGAAGGGCAACCAGGCTGGGGAAGGGGCTGGAGGGCAAATCCTGTGAGAAACAGCTGAGGGAGCTGGGTGTGTTTAGCTTGGAGAAGAGGAGGCTGAGGGGAGACCTTATCACTGCCTACAACTACCTGAAGGGAGGTTGTGGAGAGGTGGGTGATGGTCTCTTCAGCCAGGTGACAGGAGATAGTTCAAGGGGAAATGGCCTCAAGCTGTGCCAGGGCAGGTTTAGATTAGACATTAGAAAAAAATTTTTTACTGAAAGAGCTGTCAGGGCCTAAACAGGCTGCCCAGGGAGGTGGTTGAGTCACCTTCCCTGAATGTGTTCAAAAAAGGGTAGATGAGGTACTTAGGGATATGGTTTAGTTTAGGATGGGATTGGTTGGACTTGATGTTCTTCAAAGGTCTTTTCCAACCTTGTGATTCTGTGATTCTGTGATCTGCTCAGGGAACTGAAGGGGGCAGGAGATGTACTGGGAATGTGCCTGCTGAAAGCAGGTGATAAATCTGAGCTGAAAAAAATAGCCCATAGGTTACAGCCCAGAGCTAGATGCCGAGTGCTGCTAATGTCTGAGAAGTTTTCTTCTAGCTCTGGTGATAAAGGTCTTTTCTTTTGGAATGTGGGACTGTAAATTGTAATTTGCCCAAATAACAAGAGCCGTGGTGTGCTGAGAGCTTAATTACAGTATTATCTCCTTTTGCAAATGAAGACTTTGAGACAAGTCAGTGAAATTACTTGCTTCAACTGAAATAATTTGCTTCGACTGAAATGGCTTGCTTTAGCTCAGCGAGTAAATTTGTGCTCCGTGTGTGCCGAATGTATTACCTACAGAATGGAAGGCCGGCAGCCTAATGAGAAGACCTGCTTCTTTAAAAGAGAGGCAGCTCGAACGACTAAAAGCAGGACGTGGTGTTGTAATGGATATCCTTTTAGAGAGACCGCAGTATGTGTTTTCCAGAGAATTCTTACAGCAATGGATTGTCAACTCATTGGATTGTATTTTTTCTCTAGCACAGGCAATTATACAGCATTCTCAATCAGGTTTCCTTTTTGATCTTTCACTGCAGTTATTTCCAAATGACCCTGTCATTTCCTGTGTAGAATAAAATCAGACAAGAAAAGGGAAATGACTCAAAACTCAGATTATGCATACAATATCTGTGGCCATGCTGCTTAGCAAAATTTAACTTCCTTAAATATGGCACGTAATTAGCAGAGCTTCACAGCCTGATTAATATTCTGTGTTTGATGCAGCTAGCATAACAGAACCACCTTTGTAAAATACAGACAGTATTTAAGTCTTTAAATAAAAAAATAGTCGTAACAAACGCCTGGCTAATTTAAATACATTTTTGCGTTGGCTAAAGCCTTTAAACCAAACTGCCTGAGGTGATCATATTGTCTAGGAAAAAAAGAAAAGGTTAAAACTGAAAGACATCAATGCTTTGTTAGATGATAAAACACACATCGTACATCTAACCTACTTTGGCAGTATTTAAAATTTAAAACTTGCCTTTCCAGCTATCAAATCTCTTACTTCTCCTTTTTTTTTCCCAGATCTACAAAGACCTCTATATTATGTATGCATGAATACCTGTTAGAAAACATGATGGTACAAGAAATTACTGAGAAGTGCTCAGAATCCCAAGTAAATTCATTGCCTTTTTTTTTTCCCTGTCACTATTGTGAGCAGTTCCCCACATTTAGAAAGATTACAGAAGAAGCAGTGCTTTAGCTGTTCTGTGGCTGTGATCCAAAATAAAATGTGTGTAGTGCTAGCATACCAGAGTTCTTCAGGAATATTGTTGTTAAAGATACCGTGGGTTTTTTTCCTCCTCTTGCCTGCTCTGGAGGTTTCTACTCTCTAGCTGTGATTTAATACACCTATATTAGCCTGCAATTTCAAAGAAAGCAAAAGGAGTACAGTCTGAGTCTCGATGTGCAGGGATTCAGTGGAGCGATTCCTATTAACACACGTCAGGTCATGTAACAAAGGTTTAAATTGTTAATACGTGTGTTACGCAGAAGGCTTTATTCTTTTTTTATGTTCAGTTAATTTATTTTGCTTTGATAGGATGATATATTGCAGCACATCTTGTATTTTTTTTCCCCCCTCACATTTACAAATTGTACCTTATACTGCATTTCATGTTTTTGCTGCTCTCTGTTGTGTATTTTTGGATGGAATGAGGCTAAGGTCTTTTGGGATTATGTCTGCTTTGAAACATTTCCTAATAAAAATAATGTGGTTGGTAAATCTAGTTTTATTCCTAGTTGCTTGAGCCAGCCTGATGGAGTAATCTGCTATTTTATGGCCCAGATGACTAGCAAAGTTTGACTTCTTGAAATAGTAGCGTACAATGTAATTTTCTTTAGAAATGTCATAGTGGGTCAGGTTGCAATAAAAATATTGAAGATTAAGTTTAATGGCAGTGCAGATTCAGTATTATAGCAGTCACTAGATATCATCCTCTGTACTTTGAGTTCCAAAACAGTTTCCATTAATGCCTTCTTTCCATGTACTCCTTACTTGCTGAAACATTAAGCTTTCGGACTGTGCCTGGTCTTTATCCAATTGTGGGTTGGGGTTTGGGTTGGGTTTTTTTTTGAAAGGTTGAACAAAATCCCTTCTGTGTTTGAATTTAAGGGAGTGAATAGTAAGAATATACTATTTGAAAGCTAACAAAGCTTTTTTTTTTTTGATGGCAAAAGACCTGAAGTCTGGGACTAGACTTTGATATGTAATCCTCATTAGGTGTTGCATATTTAGATTGGTTAATCAATCATTGTTTAAACAAATTTGCTCAATGATTTCCTGAGAACTGCATTTTAAAGATGTATGAAACCAGAACATTTCCATAAGCATATCAGCTCACTAGAGAGACTCATTCCCCAGCTAATGGAGTGCATGCTTTTCAAAGCTTGAAGGTTTCAAATATTTGTAGTGCATAAAAACCTCCGAGTTGATTTTCTGTTGCTTTGTTTTGTAAATATTACCCTGGCAAAGACATCAGGACAACGGTGAAGGAAATAAGAGCATAGGACTGGAAGGGACCTCCTGTTGTCAGCTCTAGTGCCACTTTCTTATAAGCAAACATGACACAATCCTCTTCAGGAGATTCTCAAATTCTGGCTTTAAAAGTCAAGGTTTTTTGTCTTTGCAGTTCCAGTTAGAAAGCTGCCCTGGTGCCTGATTTCTGTAATGGTTATAAAAGTTCTTATTTTCAGCCTAAGTGTATTCATAGCAAGCTTACGTGCATTTGTCTTCATGCCAATTTGTGCCAGTATTGACCTTTAGTTCTTGTTCTATCCCTAGTGTTTATTTTTCTAGTGTATTAAGAGACAGCAATCTTACTGTCAGCCTTCATTTAGCTAAACTAGAAAAGCCAGCCTTCTCTAATCTGCTTTTAAGGTAGGCTTTTGATACATGAATTCTTATATTCATACCTGCCTCTAGTCATCCCGTTGGCCTTTTTCTGTAATAGTTCCACTTTAAATCAGTTGTGTTTGAACATGAGTGACCAAACTGCACGTAATATAGTTGCTGAGATAAAAGCAAGGCCTTTTACAGTATCAATAGTGCTCTCCTGTTCTCTACTGGGAATAGCCTACTTGATAGGTCCTAGATCAGTCGACAGTTCATACCTGTATCGTGTGGCTGTCTTGTCATCGGCCTGCTATTCCCGTTCTCCTTTGTTACTGTGTTTTCCAGCTGAGGGTAGTCCCACCATACAGTAGGTTTTAAAAACATTACGTCCCTACAATGTCACCTTACGATTTGTCACTGAGTATGAGAGTGAATATTCTTCAAGGTCATTCAGTCCCTCTGTATGATCTGCCCTCCCATGAAGTGATCGTGTTTCTCACATTCCTTTTCCTAGAAAATCAGTTATCTTATAAAAATAAACTATGAAATTAGTCTGCCAACATGTATCTTTGATAAAACAATGTCATGTTATATCCAATTTTCTTTAATTTCCATGTCTTATTTATTTTTTCTTCCAAACCTGTTCCTCAGGCTTTTACTACTATGAAGATCAAAACTGCAGCATCAGGAGCAGGTTCATTATTTGACGATTATGAATGTTTAAAACTGCTAGTTTTAAACTGGTACTTGGTCTTTTGATGTCTGAGGGGAAATTTTTGATGTCCGTTACAGAAGTTTGTTGTACCCAAGACCAGATTACTGAAGCAAACAGCTGGAGAGCCAGTGGGGTTTTGTGACAAAAATCACTGATATTCAGTCCTTTGACCCAGAAGTTTGCTATGGCTGCAACCAGAGAGATGTTGAAGGACTTGTGATTAGTCTGAGTGAAAAGTGGAGTCTGTTGGAATTGTGTGCATTATTACTCGGAATATTTTAAGCATATCTTGCACAGTGGAAACCACCCTTGTTTTTCAAGGACTGTCTTTGGTATACTCAGGTGCCAGTAGTGGGGATATTTTGACCTTTAACAGTTCTGCTTCCATGTAGGTCACATGCTGCTGGTCTTCTGCAGCTATTTTAACATTCCTCAGTTTGGGAAGCTGAGCTGCGCCGCCCTGAAACTCCAGAGGGTTCGTGGAATTCATAAGCCAGTGCTGAGTACTTTGCAAATCTTCCTTTAGAGAATGATTGACAAAATGTTTCCAAAATTATTTTCTTTTAGGAAACATCCAATGTAAAACAAACCTGCTTTTAAATTCAGTAACATGCTTGAAGTCATGAAAGTAAAAAATTAAGACAGGAAAAATGCCGGAGAGCTGACCTAGGCTCTGCCTTCAGTGTGCTGAGCACTGTGGTTCTGACCCAGCCAGCATTTAAACAAGTGCCTCTTTTTAAGCGCTTGGGAACTTTTATTTCAATGAACCTATTCACATACACAGAGTTAAGCTGAGAAATAGCTGGGGTCACACTGCTCAGCACCCTGGAAGATGGAAAGCTAAAGACACCTAGAGCAAAATGAAAAAACCTTTGAAGCCCATCACAACTTTCATAGCTGTACAAAGCATCACGTTATTTTGACTGTGTGATGTTAAGAGAGAGTGGAAAAAAAAAACCCTTGGATTGTTGGCTGGAAAAAATTTCTGGAGCGGTGCAGGAATTAATATATACACAGATGTGCTCTCAGAGGTTTTTAATAATTTATTTAGATAATTGTTGGTTTCTCTGTGTGTGTGTGTGTGTGTGCGTGTAAACGTATGTCATTCATAGAATCATACATAGAATCACAGCCTGGTCTGGGTTGGAAGGGACCCCCAAGGATCACAGAGCTCCATCCCCCTGCCACAGGCAGGGCCACCAACCTCCAGGCCTGGATCTACACAAGGTTGCCCAGGGCCCCCTCCAACCTGGCCTTGAACACCTCCAGGGACAGGGCATCCACCACCCCTCTGGGCAGCCTGTTCCAGCACCTCACCACTCTCTCTGTAAAAAACTTCCCCCTAATATCTAATCTAACCCTTCCTTCCTTTAGTTTTAATCCATCCCCCTTGTCCTGCCATTGTCTACCCTTCTAAAAAGTTGAATACCCTCCTGTTTCTCTGCTCCCTTCAGGGACGGGAAGGCTGCAATGAGGTCCCCCCGCAGCCTTCTCTTTTCCAGGCTGAACAAGCCCAGCTCCCCCAGCCTCTCTTCATAGGGGATGTGCTACACCCCTCTGATCATCTTTGTGGCCTCCTCTGAACCCTCTCCAACAGTTCTACATCTTTCTTGTATTGCAGGCCCCAGATCTGGACACAGGACTCCAGATGGGACCTCATGAGGACAGAGTAGAGAGGGGCAATCACCTCCCAGATAACAGCAGTAAGGGCTCGCTTACGTGCAGGACTGCAAGTCAACCAGGACTTCTAGGCTTTGACTGGAAGGCCAAGCCATGTGTTCTGCTAGTCATCCCAGTGGTGTGAGATTCTGATGACTCGGTGCTGTATCAGAAGACTGTAGCATAAGTTGGAAGACGTTTATCAATCAGTGCATACGTTTGAATGGAAGGCAGTGAGATTGGAAGGAGTGTGGTGACTTGGGGAAATTTTAAAGCGGTTGAGCGAAGTACCTGAAGGTCAACTACTAGGATATGAAATTTGCTTTACTTTTCTAGTATTCCCGAATAGCTGACTCTGATGCCCTTTGGGAGTTCTCCTTGTTTTGCTTGACCAGCGTGAAAAAAAAAGTAACTGGAGCTGAGCAAAGATCAATAATTTTCTTTTTTTTTCACAGAAGATTCTGAGATTTTTGCAGTTTGATTTAATTCCAGTTTGAAAGAAAAAACAAACACTTTTGACAGAATTGCTGTTCTCACATGTCTCTTTAAACTCCCTCACTCCAAAGCAGAGCTCTTGAAGGCCAAGCTCCATCCTGGCACCATACAATGCATATTTGGTTCTTCAGGAGCATGGTCCATGTGATTTTTGGGTCTGCAATCTGCCCTCAGCTGTTTTTAAGGCATGTTTTTGGCGAGCCTGGAATCTAGGGAGCAGATTGCTAGGCCAGCCAGCATGGCAAACCATGTCAAAAGAGCTTTGTAAGTAAACTGGCGAGAACCAGGTAGGCTGCTGCTGGCTTGTTGGTAGGAAGCAATTTGCAAGCTTCATCCATATTTTTAGGTAGTTCAAAGAATACAGTTTGTAAGAGATCTTAAAATATATGTACATATAGTTTATTTTAATTATCCCACTGCATTATGTCCCCTGCAGAACGATACTATTTTGTTAAACTGTTCCATGTAAGATGGTGTGGATCAAGGAGTTATTCGAGTAGTCAAGAAAGTATTGTGTTGGGTTTGTTTTTGTTTTTTNTTGGGGGGATGCATGGGGGATGTTGCTGGGGGTTTTTTGTTGAGTTTTTTTAATAGGTTGCCAGCAGGTACTGTTTGGGTCCTTGCTGGTCCTGTGGGACCTACTGAAGATTACTTTGCAGTTACCTCATATCCAACATTTTCAGCATAGTTTTTGTTAACATGCAGACAGAGATCCATGAGCTGGTTTTGTACCCCCCTTTATCTGCAACTTATCATCATCTTGAAGATTAAATTGTGTTCATAAAAGTATCTGCAGAATGGGCAAGTGATGTGATGTTTCATGGGAACGTTATCCCCATGGGTGAATATTTATGTATCGAATTCATACATCTTCTGACCTTATGTTATGAGTAAGATGTTGACCTTATACATATAAATAAAGAGCATGACATTTCTTTACTGTAAAGATTTATAATCGATGTATATTTTTATAAATTTTTCTCCTTTTAGTTGGTGTCATGAGCACAAATGCATTCAAAGTTTAAATAAGACAGGTTTTTCAGGCCTTTAAAGTCCCTTTTTAAAATGCGCCAGAAAGTTTGTATGTTTTCTAATTTCACCTTGAATTTTACAGCTCGTCATAAGATGCAGTATAAAGCATTTCTACTGAACATTGAATCTGATGTATTCAAATATTTAATTCATAGAACATTATTTTGATTTCCTATAAATATGCAACGCTCAGCAGAATGCAGTGTTACTAATTAGAAAGCTTTTATGGGATGTCTGGTTGGTATGTGAGGTAACTTATACTGCTACTTAGGCTTACAATGTAGTAAAACTTAGCTAGGAAAATTGTTTAAATTTCAAAGAAGATAATAAATAAAATGAAGGCATAGAATATTAATGTGAACTGTGCCTTTATTTTGTTAAAGCATTCAAAGTTAAATAGTGGTGGTCTGTTAACAATCTAGGGCTATTTGGCAAGTCTTTAAGCTTGCTCAATAATCAAAACATAAAAGGACAATGGAAACTTTTCACAATAAAAGAAAAAGGAGTTGAGTACAGAAACCAAACAAATTATTCTCTGCTTTTTCTTGGTAAGGAGATGAACTTTATAGGAAGGGCAGCAAGCTCTGAGTTAGGGTTGCCTTTTCCTGTCTTTGTTATAAATTACATCTGTCTGTGAAGAATCCTCTCCAATTACTTTGTACTTCACGGTTACGGTGGTGTCTATCTGGAATGAAGCAAAGACAGACAGACTGGGGGAGCCTTCTCTTAATTTTATTGCTGGGGGTTTTTGTTGTTTTGTTGGTTGGTTTTTTTTTCACTCAGGGAATGGTAATTCTTCACACTAATGTGCCTTGCTTACTAAATATACAGATGGATTAAATTCCTAAGATCCCAGCTGTGTAAATAGAATATTAACAAAACAACTGTTTTCTTCAACATTTTATTACTTGTTTTGTGCAGCTTGCTAGACTTTTGGAAGACTTCAACATTTAGGTTCATTGTGATCATTTAAAATGTTTTATTAGGACTTAAATGGGGAAAATATTTGGCAAAGGAATGGACTTTACCCAAAGCATAATTCTTCATTCTTTCATGAGAGTCCACATACGCTGCAACAATATTATGAGGCACCAGAAACATGGGAAGAAGTGGCCAAATGGTACTGGAAGGAGAGCCATGTCCTTGGGCTTAGTGTGTTCTCCATACCCTCCTTTCCCCGAGCCTGGGGAGCAGCTAACCAAGAACAAGCTGAGGGACTACATGTGCAGCTGTGCACATAGGAGAGATGGGGACCCATGGCCAAGTTCCTGTGCTATTTCTTTCACCATCTGACCCCAAAGTAGGAGTTGTTTACAGGTTGCTAGCGGCAGAGCAGAGAGGGAAGTGTTGCTTGTAGAGGCTAAGACCTCATTATGTGTTTCCAGCTATTGCACTCAGAAAACCAACATCAAATAGACTACACTCTATCTCCTCAGGGTGGGCTTGAAAAAAGGACAGCTAGTGTCTTTTGGAGTGTTTCGTGATTAAGACTGTTATCTGAAGTATTTTATGGTTTGGCTTTGCATTGCACTGTTGAAAATTTGGTAGTGAAGTCATCCTGAGCCTCCTCTTGATCAGCTTAAAACAGCTGAGGAGGAATATTTAGTTGTTTATATCTAATGTTTGCTTTTCCTTACTTGTAAGAGTGGGCAGAATCTTTAGCTGACCTTAAGATGCTAAAGTGATGAGTATTTGTGTAAACTTTATTTGCCTTTTTTTTTCTTCAGACTGATTTCACCCTCAAAATTTGTCTTTGTCTCAGATTGCAAAGCCAGTGCCAGGGCCTGTTACAGGTTCTACAGAGTTACTCTATATAGGATGCTGCATGCAGGATAAAACCCAAACAAACATGGATGTTTCCAGCTGAAATACATTAACACTGTGCTCTCCACTTTTCACGATGAGTGGTCCTTCTGCACTGCTTGGCTGGTTCTAGAAGAATCCAACAATACTGTAAAAACATGTTGTAGAAGATCCTGCTGCTGCTCTTGCAGCACAGGACGTTTTGCTTGAATTACATGCTAACACATGTACTACTCTATTTTCTTAGTGTTAGAATTCATAAAACCTTTGTTGTCTCTCTCTTCTATTCAAACGTTATGCAGGGAACAGCATCTTCTGTGCAGTTGCTCTTGTAGTTCACTTTGACTGTGCTTATCAAACTTGGCTTGTGAATACCATCTAAGGCAACGGGGTAGATTCTAAGTGATAAAGATGAACGCTGCCTGCTTCATTTACAGCAAGGCCATCCAAGTACAGGCTTAGTTGTGATAATATCCCATGCTTGAGAAGTCTTGAATTTGGGATTGATCAAGGCTGTGGGCAAGTTTCAGGCCCTAACAGGCTGGAATTCAGGTTTGTGTCTTTGGATTCACTGAGTGTTGGTTGCTCTGAGTAGGTGTGTGTAGTACTCTTGTTCAATAGAACGGTGGAGTGATAGGACTGTTCCTCTGAGCTTATTCTACACTGAGTATCTGCCTAATACTCTCCCAGAGTTTTTCTTAGCATTCATTTTGTATTCATGACACCCATTTATCATTTTCATCTCTGTCTGTTATACATTTAGGACTCTTAATGATTTTCTTTTGTTCTAAGGAAGATACTTTGCAAGCTTTTTGTATTCTTCAGGAGTTAGGATGTCGTTGAAGATTTGCATTTGGAGAAATGTTAAATTACCTGTAATGATCATATTTCAAATGAAGTATTTAAAAATTTTACCCTCACTTAGGCTTGTTGCAGGACACTTTTCAATTTTTGGCATTACTGTTGTCCCTGCAGGCCTAGGTTTAAAAAAAAATGAAATCTACTGGGTAACTTTTTATTTATTAGTTTGATTTTTACTCGTTTTTAAGTCCTGCCAGTGGTGCATTGTAGTGCCCTCTGGTAGGATTTCTAAAAACATCATTAGGTTTCTATCCATTTTGAGAATGACCCCTAGACTCTATTTATAGGTGCGTGCGTGACGGTATTTAACTCAGTACTGAACCATTCATTTCTGCTTAATAATCACATTTTGTTTGAGAAATCAAGAAATTGTCAAGGTGGAAGTAAGGAGCCAAGCATTACTCATTTTGCCATGACAGAGATTTTATCTTTTGTCCCTCCCTCCTTGCTGTGCTTGCAAATATAGCTCTCTGAATTACTGAATGTAAAAATAATATCCTTTGCAGCCCTGGCACAGCAAAACACAATAGAAGTTAAGGACAGGATTTCAGTCTTATCTCCGTGTTTCCTAACTATTGCTGGGTTGACTTCAGTTCCCAGTCTTGTTATTTATACTGGTTTTATTGCAGTGTATTTAACTGTCTGTCTTTGTTCTGATCAATCATCAGTTGAAAGGTTAAATAATAAAAGAAAGAGGGTACATAATCAAATTACCAGAAGTAATTGGTCAGTCCAAGCCTTACTGGAACTTTATAATGAGTGGAAAGAATGGGGCTTTGGTATCAGAGTAGTAAAGGCCAAGCCTTTAAAACTGACAACGCAAACACATTGCTACATTGGCACATTTTTTGTGAATTTAAATTACAAATTATTGTGTATAATCAGAATCAGAGCAACTGAAAAATCATACAGCATGGCTAGACGTTATTAATTTTGGATACAAATGACAGACATTAGACAAGCTTAGAAGTCTGACAGACCAGGAGAATCTTAATATTTGACAAGTGCAAGATAAAATGAGAACTTGTCTTGTGGAATTTATTATTTTTTTCTTTCATAGTAGCAGGAACATTATACAAATTAATAAGCAGCAAACCATGTGCGTTAGAATAAAATGTAGAAGGCTGTGGTAACGGAGCTTGTTTAAGAAACAGGAAAGTTTAAAAACTGGGCATTACATGGCCAACAGGACATGGTATATTAAACAGGGGGGGGCTGTGGGTTGCTCTGAGAATTGGGAATTTGAGGTGAAAGTTTTTTAGTGCTCGATTGCCATTTTAATACATTTAACACTTCGCAGACTATATAGTGAATTGATTCTTGTTACACTTCGTAGCGAACAAATACAATTAGAAAACCAACCTGCTTTCTTCCTTAGCACTTATCCCTTAATGTACTACCAATTTTAGAAGAAAAATTAATTACTTAATCAGATAGGTGTCAATAACTCCAACCTATGCAGAAATACAGAGTTTTATTTTTTTAATTTTTATTTTCCCTTTTCTTTTTCTGCCAAATCAGTTGGGGAAGAATGGAGGAAGCCTAAAGAAAAGGTAGCCATGGATCAACTAAACCCTGCTCTGTGGAATTCAATCATATAAAAGGCCATTTTTACAGATTTGTGCCACTTAGCAGATTTTGTGTGTCAAGTCCAGGAAGATCAGTATGGCAGGGGGAATACATAAAGTTCTCATTACGAGTACATACACTAAACTCGCCCGATGCTGCAATAAACAGTAGTTAAGCAGGGTATCGCAGCTTCATTTTTACCTGGGGGATAGATTAACTCTGTCAACTCTGTTCCCTGTTAAACCCAATATACTTGGGCTGCATAAAAATCTTCAGTGTGACACTAATATTCTATTGAACTCTGTCTTCAGAAAACAGTATGTTGCAGTTTAGTGTAACTGCTGCTTCAGTGGCTCTTGTAGGTTGCAGTTACAGCTTTCTGCAAGCCCCATGTTTTGAAAAAACACTGGTACAGTCAAGGCCGAATTTGAGACCAAGCCTATCAGAGCTGGTCATAGCGCCTCTGTGAATCACATATAGAAGAAAAAAAACTGCTGGCAGGCACACTTTGCCACCAGAGCGGGAGTGAGAAGATGTAACAAGCTGCACAGACTCCAAGGCCAGGCCCGCAGGAGCGGGGGGGGGATGAAGAATGCGAAGAGAAAGTTTCCCCTGCAGCTCGTGGTGGAGTCCATGGTGAAACGGGTGTCCCCCCGAAGCCCATGGATGAGGACGGGGAGCAGAGACAACTATGCCTGTGAAGATTGATCCACGCCTCAGCAGGTTTGCCAAGGGACTTGTGACTTTGCGGGTGACCAGGCCGGGGGGTCTGGACCCGGACGTCAGCACCCTATGGAGGGGAGAGTCCTGCTGAGAGGCCTGTGGTGAGGGGATGACTCCCCGATAGAGAGGACTCACGCTGCAGAAGGTCGTGGACACGACTCTCGCGTGGGTGGGACCCCACGGTGCCGCAGGGGAAGGGTGTGTGTATGTGGAATCCCCCCCCCCACAGCTGAGATGGAAGACAGCTTGGGAGGAACGGACTGAAACCCCTCACTCTCCATTCCCTGCCCCCCCTGTACTGCGAACGGGAGGGAAGAAGGGAGCGAATCTCTGATTAAAGTCATGAGTGCGAAGAGGCGAGGGGTGGGGGGAGGAAGTAGAAGTGGTAATATCTGGGGAAGAAAAGCAGCTTGTTGGGAATCACCGGAACCCCACTGCCTATTCCCTGCCCCTCCCCGCGCCATGTTGGGGGGGGAAGAAGGGAGTAAAATCGGGATGAGTTTTAAGTTTGCTAAGAAGGGAGGGGTGGGGGGAAGGTGCTTGAAGACCTGGCCGCTTCTTATCTCGTTCCGGTTCACTGGGTGTAGTAGTTGTAGTAAGTAGTAATAAATCACCTTTTTCTTTCCTTTATTCTGTGCTGCGTCTGTTTTGCCCATTGCACTAATTGCAGAGTGATCCCTCTGTCCTTATCTCAAGTCCTAAGCCTCCTAATATCTATTTTCTCCCCCTTTTCAGCTGAAGGGGGGAGTGAGCGAGCGGCTTGGTGGATATTTGGCCTTTGGTTAGGGCCAAAACCACCACACAGTAATTTTTAGTTATCGATGACATCTTGAATTTGAAAATTAAAGAAATTGTTAAGATGGAGACTTCTGGACAAATTCCTCACCAGGTAACCCATGAGAAGGCTTTTAATGCCTGTGCTTAATCCTTCACTGCTGTCAGGAATGAATTTGAGTGACCAGTTAGGATTTACAATCCAATTCAGGTATCCTCAATCCACTGTACGCTGAGTAATTAATTTCAGAGGATCTACTAGTATTGTATCAAAATGGTATATAATGGTAGCAAAACTGGACTACATACTGAAAGTTATTAAATTCAAAAATATTCTTGCAAAAAAAAGCAACCATTACATATATACAGTTGTATAAAACACTGCTAGAGCTATGTGGTGTAAGTCAGTTAGAAAGTGCAGTATTAGCTCATCTTATGGATCATTCCCAAATAAGACTTTATATTCAAAACATTTAAACTAATTTTGCTTTGTATGTTCCATAATAAATTAAGGAGTCTAGTTAATTTTCAGCATTAAGAGAAGGTTGCTGCAGTGTTTCTGCAATATGACAGGAATTCTATTTGTTAACATACTTTGGGATCATTTAAATTCTAATCACACCAGCGAAAAGAAATTTCAAGTAATGGCAAGTAAATTTAAATTACACAACAGTAAAGACTTTCATACCTTTGAAAATATTTCAGTGCTGGCTTTTTTTTTTTTTTCCCCACTCGCTTTGATTATCCATGATCACAGCAGCAGAATTCTATTGCTGTTGCTATAATTTCTAAAGCATAACTGTGCTAACATGAAATATGTATATATAGGTACATTTGCCAACTTGTTTTAATTTTTCACTCACTTTCCACTTTGTGTACTGGGAGGGGCGGCTGCTCAGTACGTTGGCTGAAGGTAAATGCAGAATTGTTGCAGGAGAAAATGGAAATATGCAGGCAATATTTGTAGGGGGGAAAAAAAGTAAGCTTTTTTACCATGGTTTCAGTGCGAAGCCAAATTAGGCTTCCATCCCATAAAACCTTGCCTCTCAGAACTCTGGGGTCCCTCAGCATTTGCTCAGCATTTGCTGGCCACGCACTTGCAAGTGTCTTGCAAGCGCTGTCTAAGAGAGTGTTTTTATGCCACAGAAACTTGCCAGCTTTGCACCCACAGAACATTGCTCAGGATCATAGAATCACAGAATCACAGGGTTTGGAAGGGACCTCAAGAGCTCATCGGGTCCAACCCCCCTGCCAAAGCAGCTCCCCAGCTCATATTGCACAGGTTGGTGTCCAGATGGGGCTGGAATCTCTCCAGAGAGGGAGACTCCACACCCACTGGGCAGCCTGTCCCAGGGCTTCCTCACCCTCACTGGGGAAAAGTTCTTCCCCATGTTGGTGCGGAACTTCCTGTGCTCCAACTTGCAGCCATTGCCCCTAGTCCTGTCCCCACAGACCACTGAAAAGGGGCTGGCCATTTCCCCCTGCATCCCATCCTTAAGATACTTATAAACATTAATAAGGTCCCCCCTTAGTCTTATTTTCTCCAGGCTGAACAGTCCCAGCTCACACAGCCTGTCCTCATAGGGGAGATGTTCCAGGCCCTTTATCATCTTTGTAGCTCATCTCTGGACTCTCTCCAGGAGGTCCCTGTCTTTTTTATCCCAGGGAGCCCAGAATTGGACACAATACTCCAGGTGGGGCCTGACCAGGGCAGAGCAGAGGGGGAGGATCACCTCCTTCAACCTGCTGGTTCAGTCCTCAGAAGCTGAGTACGAGTTAGTAACCTCATTCACACAGCTTCAGGCCTTGGCTAAGGTAAAAAGCTGCCATACAAGACACACGGTGACCATGGCAGGGAGGAATATTCTGTCCAAGGAAGCATTTTCTGTCCCTTCTCCAGCTTGATGCTCTGCTGCCATGAAACTTTCCACCTCTTCAGCAGCACCTGCTTATTCTAAAATCAGAAGGGGGAACTAAGCACCAAAATAAATTCCCCGATTTTGTTTTTGTTGCCATGTTTAACCTCTGCTCTTTTAATTATATGCACTGCAGGAGAAAGGAAATGTGCTGTAACGTCTTGTCAGGTATTAAGCAGTGCAAATTTTTAGCCAGAAATCATGCGATCAGTTGGAAGTAAACAATAAGTCCACAAGCATTTAATTTTTAATAAATTTTGAGCTATGCTATTCTTTTAATTACATTAATCAGGCAGGCTCTGACACTGCAAGCCTTAGGGCTTGAAGCACAATTTCAGTGCTTTGTAATAAATTTGCTGAAACTTTGGAAAAAGATGAAATGGCTTAATATTAAACATTTGCTTGATTTAAATTTTACTAACCCATGCACTTTATAATTCATATTCCTTCAGTGCAATGTACTGCCACAGCAGAACGATCATAATAGCAATTGTGAGTAAGCGTTCCTCTTGCACACAGGCTTTGCTTATAAACTAGATGAATAAAGGGGCCTGGAGTATCCAGGGAATGCTAAAGATCTACAGAGCCTTTCACTTCAGGGTCATTGGTTCAACCACACATCATTAAAGACAGAAAGTGAACGTCTGACTGCTACTTCGTAATATACATGCAATGAGTTTGTGGTGTCAGTGCAGACAGGGAAAAGATACAACCAGTTTAATGGCAAGAAAACAGGTAGGACTAATGCATAGGTCTAAAAAACAGGAGGAATCAGGAGATACCCAATTTATCAGGCTCCTGTCTTTCCCCATGTGCAGTCCTAAGGGGCTGCATTCATTCTTCAGTCTGGAAAAGGTTAGAAAGGTTGTAACCACCCTACTTGGTCTCATTTGATGTTGTAAGCTTAAGTGAGTTGAGCTGGGTAAGTACTAGGTCGGAAAGGATCCGAGGAAAATTCAGTAGAAGGTGGTTGCTGATGAAGTAATAGTGCACCTGGTCAGACGCTGCTCGGGCACCGCACCACAGGCTCTTGGAAAGAAGATGCAAAACTGATGCCCTGACTGCTTGTCATTACCTCAAGCATATAAATCACAGGCAGAAAACTGTTGGCCATCATGTCCTCATGACTGCCTTCCCAGTGAGTAATTACAACCTGCCAATGTTAATTCTCCGGCGAAGTTAATCAAATGAGGTACTCTCTCTTTTGATGGGTTGTGTGGCGTGATTGTTGAAGACTTTTAAACAAGTAGCTGCTTTCCAGCGCTGTGATCCCTTTATGTGAGACCTCTAGGAAGATTAGGTGTGTTTAGAGGAAGGAGTGCGTGTAGCATGGCGGTGACTTTTATTAGCCATTTCATATTTAGTTGTCAAAATGAAGTAAATTGCTTCTGTCTACTGTTGTGAAAAGTGCATTATTTTTCCCTTTTATTCTATGAACCATTGAGAATTTAAAGGGTCCTGGTCCACAGCTGTCTTTTCTTTCAGTCTTGTTGTTATTGTTTGTTTTGAAATCTGGGCTGAGACCGGACGCAGGATGCCTTTGCTCAGTGTACATGGCTTTTAGTGAAATAAATTATTTCAGCCATTGTAAAAGAGCCCTACGACTTTTTCTCCTTTCCATAGGGACTTTAGTCATACACAAAAGAGAAAGGAAAAAAAAAAAAGCTTCACATATGTAGTTATTTTTATTATTAAAACTTTCTAAGAACATTTTATGAGTAAGAAGGGAAATAAGGTGAGAAAGATCAGAGCAGGACAAATCCAGCCTTGTAAATAAGGGGAGATACAAAGGAGTTTGTGGGTACAACAGAGATATGCAACCCCAGCTTGGTTTGGTTTGTTTCTTTTGCCCTTTAGCCCTTCCTACTTACATACTTAAAGCTTTTATACCTTTGGAAGTTATTTTTAGTCACAGGTATTTTATGGTTTTAATATGTGTGCACATTGAAATATTTTCTCACTTTATATTTAATGTGGGATTTTTATTTTTATTCTTAACACTTTTCTGGAGCAGAAAGCATTTTTTGAAGAACTTTTACCTGTCTGAGCCATTGAATCTAATGTAGCAGTTGTTAATTTATAGATGGCTTCACTTAATTGTGCTGGGAAAATGCCACTGGAAGATTTTGTAATAGAGTTTTATGAATGAAATCTTGGTTACATCTAAATAATTAGGTGATGCTTGACGAAAGTGCCTTTCAATTAATAGCTGTAGCCCATGTTTGTTTTTATGAGGAAAGTGAACTTCCAAGTATTTCACTGAAGAGGCTAGATATCTTTTTGAATTAATATGAGAAAAAAATTTCATAAAAATTACATTTCAACCTCTAGGTACTAGCACAATGCAAGAGTTTTTCTTTTCATAGAAGTTTCCATCTAAATTCACATCATAACTTTATTTTTGGCAGTGACAGTTTAAAAACCTAATCAGGGTCAAAAAAGGAAGGAGTCAGATGTCAAACATTATATATTTTTGCAGTAGTCCAGGGGAAACATGCACAGTATGTGTCAGTGCTCTTCCTGAAGGAAACCATGGTAATTAATCCCTCACTTTGCACTTTGGTTTTTTCATCTCTAAATTTGAATACAGAAATTTTGACATGAAAATCAATTAGGATCTTAAATTGTTTTCACCTCTGTAAGAAAAAAAAAATGACACGGAGTTGAGGTATAATTCTTTAATCACAAGTTCCGGCAACCTACGGTGTTTGGTCAGAGGGTTTTTAGGGTTTGAAAGAAAAGAAATGGACCCAACAGAACTTTTACATTTCAAAATATTAGTGCATCAGCTTTATTGGAAAATGCTGAAATTGTTCAAATGACCTCAGTAAAACAATTTGGACTACGATTCCCGGAATGCTCGTGAAGCTGACATGTCTACATGTTCTTAAAAAGTCATAATCCATCATTCTGATGCTAGATCGATGGATTATGACTTTCTGATGTCAGATCTGTGAATTAAGGCTTTTTTGAGTACAGCCTTCTATCCAATTATTGCCCCTATTCATATATTATAAATCATTATTCCTTCACCAGGTAGTCAGCAGTTTCTATTTCCTAATGTTTCAGAGCCTTCTTTTTTTAGCCATTCTGGTGCTCCCATTGAGCAATCAAAAACGGAGAGTGCTGACCTGAAAAATAAAGCACAGAAAACTGTTGAGGGAACAACATTAATTTCTAATTCTTGTAATTTCTGTTGAAATAAAGGGAATTAAATAAGGCTGAGACAAATCTCATCCCTTCCTGCGCAAGCAAGCTGCATGAATTAGCACAAAAGTTGTTGGTGTGTATAGGCTTTATTTTAAGTGCTCATGCCCGAGTTTCTTTAAAATGATTCTTTCTTCTGAGAAGTTTGTTTGGGGTTTTTTTTGTATGAAGACAGAGCAGCTTCTGATTTAAAGCTGGAATTTGCCTAGCGTGGTATCTTAAGTGATTGTGCCATTAGGTGCTGTTAAACTGAAGTTCCTTTGAATGAATTATTTATAGAGTAATAAACTTACCCCTAACGCAGTGGAATATATGATAAAAGTAGAAAATGCTTTACTGTAACCAGGTTAGGTTTGTCAAATCAAAACACATCTTAAACAACTTTATTAAAAGATATTCAGAAAAAGAAGAGCTATTCTAGGGCCTATCGTGCATCCAGAGAAGTCATTAAATTGAAAATAATAGTGCTATGTTGGAGAGTTATCTCAACAGATTTCTCAAGCTAAGAGAATTTAGGTCTAGTGCATATGTGGATGGAAAAAAATCAATAGTATGATCTTCTTGTGGTTCTTTATTTCATTTTGCTGTGCTGATAGCTCTTCATTAGGTTGCGGTTTTCACACTAGATGGCTGTGCATAAAATATGTCCAGTCAGTACGGCTGAGTTGTTGTCAAAAAGGATGGGAATCGATGAAAGGGAGGGTGATGTAATGAGTGTGGTGGGATTTTTCTCTTTTAATAACAATTTATTCTAGTCCCTTGTCTGTCCCGAGAGAGCTGTGAGAGTGCTGGCTTGTGCCTCAGTTTCTCCTTTGCATGTCCATGCAGGTTCCAAAAGCTGTGTCCCAAGGATTGTTTCCATGGCACTTTCCTGAAAAACAAATTTGTGTAGCTCACATTACCCCTCTTGCTCTTCAGCCCAAGGATGTTATCTGCAGCAGTGTGAGAAGGTCCATGTAGTATTTTGCGTGTCCTGCCATTGAGTAGTTGGGGTGGTGGTAATGCTTGCATATGCTGTACTTTAATTCTTCTTCAGGGAAATAATTTCCTTGTTATATTCATCTCACTGCTTACTGGTTCACAGAATCCCAGAATGTTAGGAGTTCGAAGGGACCTCGAAAGCTCATCCAGTCCAACCCCCCTGCCAGAGCAGGATCACCCAGACTAAATCACACAGGAACGCATCCAGGCGGGTTTGGATGTCTCCAGAGAAGGAGATTCCACAGCCTCTCTGGGCAGCCTGTCCCAGGGCTCCATCACCCTCACAGTGAAACAGTTCCTCCTGACATTCACATGGAACTTCCTCTGCTCCAGCTTGCACCCACTGCCCCTTGCCCTGTCACTGCCATCACTGAGAAGATCCTGGCTCTTGCCTCCTGACTCTCACCCTTTATTTATAGACATTAATGAGGTCACCCCTCAGTCTCCTCCAAGCTAAAGAGGCCCAGGTTTCTTTCAGGAGTTCTGGACACTCACGTTCTCTGTTATCTTTTGCATTTTCAGGTTTTGGCCATTAAGACTCTCCAGGGTGCTGCAGAGTTCAGAGAGAACTGGGAGAGCGCGGGAATAGATGTTCTATAAACACTCCTGGAGAGAACAGGATTTCAGGGGCAAGTACAAGCACAGCGATGGCCTCACTAGTGGGGCTGGCTTGCTCTTGGTAGATTCCCAACATGATACAGCTTCCCAGCCCGGTTCTCCCGAAGCTCCTTCCGCCACCCGCAGGAGTACACGCCAACCCACTTTTGAATTCCCTGTTAAATGCAGTTGTCCACTAGATGGAGACACACAATATTTTATACATTTGTGGATATACAGATGGTAATCAAACCCACCAGCTGCTGCCTGCTCTTCCCGGGCACCTTGCCAATTTACTGGCAGTATGTTGACTGGGAAGCAGACAGTGACACACTTTGATCGAAAAGCTTGTATGATGATTTTTTTGTTGTTGTAATATTATTGTTTGGGCTTTTTTTTTTTTTTTAATGATAAAAGAGATCAAGATGTGTATCTTGATCAAAGGGTACTGCTGTCTGCTTCCCCATCAGCAACTTCTAATTTATAGAAATCAGATTGCGCGGAAAGCAATCAGCAAAGGTTTGAGGTCTTTCTTGTTCTCACTGCCAAGAGATGCTGACAAGTGAGAAAATTAAAATCAGAGAAAGTAGGGAGAGAACTAGTAAAACACTGGTTGAAATATAATTATTTAAAGTTCACAATTTTAATAGTTTTAGGGCCATAAAAAAATCCAGTTAAAGGGCTCAAATTGGTTATTGCTTGTGTTATAAGAGTGCCTTAAGAACGTTCTCTGATGGAGGATGTTGCTTTGAGACAGAGTTACCATTAAGAGACAAATATATCTGTTCAGTTACTTCCTGTCACAGGGAAGTAACCTGTCCCTGGCTTTGGGGCCAAGTTTTTTCAAAGATATCTCACATCAGCTCCATTTCTTCCACACAGAGCAGTGCAGCCAGTATGCTTTATTAGAGTGTGTACATGATCTAATGAATACTTAAACCAGTAAGTCCTATCAATGTGAGGGTAGTGTGTGCAGAGGGACTATACTGATAACCTCGTTGTATTTGGTAAGATCTTTTCCCTTTATGGTCTTCAGTAGGGACTTTTCAGCTCTTGGTATCAATTGATTCCTTCTTTAAAGACCATTTTTTTCGTTTGGTTATTTTAGGTCTTCTAGGCTTAAATAACAGTTGGCAATTGCTGATACATATATGTATGTGTGTGTGTGTGTGTGTGTGTGTATAGATGCATGGATTGTGTCAGCTGGAGAAAGACTATGTTGTGGTGCTCAAGTGAATATTTCTGGCCAACATAAAAACACAAACCCAGTGGCAGTGGTGAGAGCTGCTCCACATTCTGCCAAACGTTTAAAATCAAGATAGAGTATCATCTGACCGGAGGACCTAGGATATGTGACATTTTATCTAGATGGGGCAGGGGCTTATTGGAGGGAAATAGCCTGACATAAATCAGGAACAGGGCCCACCTCCAGAAGTTATCTTCTGAGTGCCATCTTTGATACGATCTTTGGGTTATGAATCTATTGGAAAAGTAAGTCAAAAGTCTTGTCTGCTGACAAGAGATGCTGTTGAAGCCACACTAGACATTCTGCTGTTTCGTGCAGTCTGGCATGCTTGGCAGTTGGGGCCAAAGGAGAGCTTGAGACAAGAATAATAAGTGTTACAGTTCAGCTTTGCCCTCCACTACTGCAGTGGGGGAGATGGAGTTGTTCAGCCTCACTGCCTCTCTGCATGCGAAGCATTTGCCTCCGTTGTTAGCTGCTTCCCATCGCTCCCGCTCTCTTCCCCTGCACATTGACCCACGCTTTTCCCTAAGTTGCTGAAGGAGTATTTCCTTCTGCGCCTACCCCACCTTTCGATCTATTGCCAGCTGAGTTTTTCAGGCCTTACTGATTTTTCTGCCCTCTCCTCAACTCCTCTACTTGGCAATCCAGACACGTTTGGTATTCCTGATAGGTGTTTTCTCCCAAAAGTCGGATCAAAAGACAGCAGCCTCAGAGTAGGCAATGTCATCTTTCTGGGGATAGCTCTGCATCCTTCAGAGAAGGTGCTGCTGTTTGGCATTTGCTTCCTCTGGGTAGTAATGATGTTGCTATTTAGGAGGACTGCCAGGGAAAAGGTGCTGCTAAAAGGAATAAATAGACAAATCCCTTTGACATCATCGCTTCGTTTTTTGCCATCAAAAGCTGACCATCACATTGTCTTTGCCTATTGTAGATCAGAGTTTCTCAAAAAGACAAAACACAAGGGGAGGAAAGCCTCTTGCATTCAACTTAACCCCGTACTGCTCATATTCACGTGTTCTATAGCAAACTCTGGATTTTCACATCAAAGTTTGAAGCCTGCGTTCTTGATCCTGACTTATGTTAAAATTCTGTGGAAACCTTCTTTGAACAAGCGAACAAGGGTTTTTTGGGGTTTTTTTACCTGTCTGTATGGTAGTTTTCTAAAAGAACAAGTTAAATTAGAGTTTATAAGGGATAAGGAGTTAAATGAATCTTTGTTTTTACTTTGTTGTTGTTTTTTTAATAGGGAGAAATTATTCACTAGAAATGTTTGTTTCTCCTCATCCTTTGTTTAAACAGATTTTTTAAATGCCCACATTTGATTATATGATTTGTCATGAGCTTCCTAACAAGTCAAAGCAGAATGAGATTTATGTGCTTTTTCACCAGAAACCATTTCATGCCCCAACAGAAATGGAAATGACTCTTCTTCTCAGAAACCTTCCAAGTCCAAGTGGGAGGAGATAATCTGTACGGAGATGTTACCTTTTCAAAAACAATCTCACATCATCCAAGGTGTGGTTGGCTTTGGCAGTTTACCAAGAGGAAACTTATTAGATTCCCAATCACCCACCAAGCTGAGCTATGCTCAAACAAAGCTTTGTTTAACTCTTCACCAGACTAACCCTGCCCCATCCACAACTGGATTTTTATTCAATGTGAATCATAGTATTATAAGACAGAGTTAAAACTAACCCCAGCATTCAAGCTGAGATCCAGTATAAAGAGATTTATGAACGTGTACTGTAACAAGGAGAGCCTGTTTACAATGGGGTATGAAATTCAAGTGTGGTATAAGGAAACAGTGGTTTCTTTTGACTAACCGCCTGTGCTGAGAATGCTGCAGATTGAACGCATATAGACACGCGATTGTAAAGAAGTGCTGGCATCTTAGACTTCTGTGGGGTTTTGTGTGTTCTGATCAAATATTCAGTTGCTAAAATAGACTAGTTTCACGTAGAGAGGTGACTGAAAATTGTGACTTTCAAATTTGAGAGAAAAATTGGCTTATTTGTGCATTCCCAAATTGGAAAAACGTACATTAATAACTTAATTTTGATGATAAACACACGAAAAGTAAGTCCCCAAAATAGTGTCGAGTCAATTTTCTGGTAAAGTAAATTTGTTTTCCCATTTGTGATTAAAATGACCTGCAGTAAGATTATATTTTTTTTAACTAGGTGTTAATTAAAAATATGGAAATGGATTTAAAAAACATTGCAGTTCACAGCAAAAGAATTACCATAAGTGATTTGTTCTCAGAGCCATGCCTGTTTTGAGATGTTTTTAAGATGTCTAAGTTACTGGTTGTTTTTCTGCATGATTGTTTCCAAAGCAAAATGTGATTCCAATAAAAACAGTAATTGAATTTACAGTCCACAGGACAAATTGTTGTTTTAACAGAAACTTACACACTCAGGCAAAGACTTTATGTTTTAGGTCTAATAACAAAGAACACGAGCTCTCCATTTTTATGGGACTGTATATCCCGGAAAGTTTTCTAATGTAGCATATTCAAAACAAACAAATAAAAAAATCTATATTGTAGTTTTTAAATTGTGTGAGCAATTTTTTTCCCCTTAGCTCAGAATCAATATTCTTTAGGTTGGTTTTGTTGTATGTTTTGTTGGGTTGGGTTTTTTTTTTAATGCAACCTTTTAAATGTTAGAACAGCTTTTTCCTGTAGCGTTAGCTAGGGGTGAATCAATAGAGAGGAGCCTATTCAGGTTTAATGCACCTGATGGCTGAGAGATGTTTAGAGCTTGTTCCTTTGTCTGGTGGTGGTAGAGGAATGTATGGAGTATGGGCGGTTGTGTGAGGGGCTTGTCCGTGACCAGTCTTGCATGGAGAAAGTGCTGGTTTCAGAGGAAATGGATGGGAAGGGAAGGCGGTTCAAGAGTGGCAGCGGACAAAGGCGGGAGGTGGGCCCTCTGTCCCACTCAGGCAATGATTACATGTTACTGTACCCACAGCAACAGGTTATTTTTGTGCTGTCGGGCTCTCACAGCAGGAACATCCAATCACTTCTTGAACCCTTTTTGTGTTTCGAAAGTTTCTTTTAAAGTTTTCCAAGGTTTGCGGGGGGTGGAATCTTCCTGGTGCCTGTTTTCAGATACATTGTTCTCATGTTTAGATAAAGACTGCGGAGGGTGCTCACTGACCGAAGAGAGATCTGGTGGGGTAACATGCACCTCCCTAAACACCCGCCTGCTCTAACTGGTGTGTACAGAGCGTGAAACACGCCATAGATAGATGTACAGGCTGGAGATAGGCATGTCTACATTAGCCATTTTTTTGGCAGTCTTAGGGTGACCTAAAGCTGTGTGGAACAGTAATAGTTGGGGAGACAGTGCCATGTCTCAGATGCAACAACTGGAAGAAACAGCCCGGGATAGTGCCAACAGCCGCATGAATTGATACCGTAAGCACTCAGGGCTGCAGGAGGAACGTATCATGCTGATAATCCCTGCTGAGCTTCTACAGCAGTTCTTTGAATAAAAAAGGGAATATTTCATATTTCCCAGCACCAGGCACACCAGGGAGCCGGAGTGAGGAACCCAGCTTCCCTAAGTTCCTCATGTGGAGGTACACGCTGTGCTTTCAGGTATATTAAGAATTGTTGGGTTCTTAATTTATCTTAGTTGCTCAGGAGATGCAGTTTGCTTTGCCCTCACCAAATGGGAAGAGATTTAGGGGGCTGGCAGATCCCCTAAAGCAAGTATGATGAGCAATTTAGCTCTTACAGGCCATTTTGTGTCTGAAGGCACACGCTCCTATGCAGATTGATTTTTCTGAGAGTATGAGACTGCAGCAACTCTTCATAAAATGTACGAAACCTCCTCCCAGACAGAGGTTCCATGATGTGCCCGTCCAAGTCTGTCCTCACATCTCTGTCACAATGTTCTCAGCATTCCTATCAGATCTCTCCTGATTCAGTGACTAAATGATTTAGAAGAAGAGATGTATGACGAGGGAATGGAAAGCTCTGGGCTGATAAGGTGCATGCCACCAAAATAGGAGACTGCCTGTTGTGCAACCTATGTTTATGGTTTTCTAATGGGATCACGTGACCAATAAAAAAGTGCCTTTTTAAAAAAAATATTTGTCAATCCAATTAGGTGGTTACTGTGGGAAAGGTTCTTGTGGGTTTTGGGGCTTTTTAAATTACTTTAATTTCCCATCAAGCGTGACTGTATAGCCAGAATAGGAGCCACGTGCTTTTTGCTTGCTTGATGGGTGCTCTTGAAGTGGAAAGGGGGTGACTGGCACTTTGAAGAGTCCTGACATGTATGAGTTGGGTTTTCAGATTTAAAAAAAAGATATAAAAATCCTTCAGCCCTCCTTATAATCTGTACATATTGTTTCTGAGGGGGTTTCCCAAAGCATGTAAAATAGTGACGCGGATCCCAAGAAATCATGAGACTTGCTTAAAAATACTTGCTGTTTGGTTCCTTTTGCTTTCAGTCTAGTCTTTGAGCTTTCAAGATTGATGTGTTCAATCTTTCCTCTGCAACTGTAAGAGCTAGACACTAACTTTATTTTTAAATGGAAGCTGAGATTCTCTTGTAATCCCATAACTCTAGGAGATTTGGCAATGCTAAACAGAATGTGAATGTCGAGCAGCCATTCCAAGGTGAATCATTTAGCGATGTGTCCTCAGTGGGAAAGCCAACCGAGGATTTTTTCTGTTGTTTGATGTCTCTTATTTTGTCCTTCTAAATAATCTGTGAATTGGCAGTAATAATTGGAAGCTTGGTTAAAAGCAGAAGTAGATGACTGCAGCCCAGTAAAATCAGTATTTATTTTCTTTTTCTGGTATTTTAGGACATTCTTACAGAATCTAGGTATTAAGGGCATTCTGCATTAAGATGTCTCTAGAGGGGAAGGCTTCGGTTGCTTTTGTAGAAGCACCCTTTTCTACTCAGTCGAGCATTAAAATTGGCAGCAGTTCCTGGAGTAGCAAGAAAATCCTGGTTGTTTGCCTCATATAGTTACTGAAAACAGTAAGAGGATATGTAAAAGCTTTAACTCCAAGGAAAAATATTTATAACTGTGACAGTGTGTTTCCTTAAAGTAATTTATGGGCAAAATGTTAGAAAGGAGGAACACGAGCTATAAATAATATTCCGTATGTAAACATAATGGCAGTAGCAAATTCTTTTTATTTAAAAATTAATATTGATGTTCATTAATATAAATTACCACATTTCAGATGACTCTGATGTCCTTGAGGCCAGATGTCACCGACTGATTTACAGCTTCCTGGGGGGAGAAGTAGATCCTGTTTTGTCAATGTAGGCACCAAATTGCTTCAGATAGCTATTTTAGACTAGATTAATTACCAATGTATTGTCAACAAAGTTGATTCACATCACAGCTCAGAAACATGGAAAGCTCTCTTTAAAACATACTAACTTGAATTGTGAAATGCGGGAAAAAGAGCATCAAGTATACCTTGGACTTTGGTCTCATTTAAGGAATAGTCGTTTGAAAATTCCTGCCTGGTAACATGCACACAGACTTTCCATGTGTATCACTAGCAACTGGGGAACAGGCTTCAGAGGCCAAGTTTAGCCCTTCATCAGTCTTAATTCTACTTTAAATATTAGTACAAATGCGTGTGGTTCAGAAGGAAGCTCCGCCATCTTAGCCACGCCGCGCAGGTTGTATATCTGGGTTCAGTTTTTGAGTTCATAATATCCTTTGGTCCTTTGGACCTTGAGTGTAGCACTGCTGCAAAATAACACAGCAAGTGCGTTTGTAGAGTGACCAGCAGCCTCCCAGAAGCCTCCTCACCCGTGAGAGCACTGGTGAGCAATGCCTTGGAAGGCAGGTAAGGTGGATTTGTTTGCGTACACTGGCAGGTTAGAGGGTTGGGGTGGGAGGCCAGGCTAGTTTGAGTTGGTGAGAGATTAGTGCATCTCTGTCCATTAGTTAGTCATTCATATTCAATCACATGAGATACAGGCAGCTAACAAACCGTATCTTGTAAATGTCTTTTATTCCAGCAGCTGAAATTCAGCACGTTTATAGGTGTGCAGCTGGGCATGCTTAGCATGGATGGCAAACTGCTGTAAATCCTGCATTAAATATTTGGTTTCATGGCCAGTTTGAGAGAGAAGTCCGTGCAGGTCTCTGGTAGCGTAAAGTCCTACAGCATACAATTAGAAACTACACAGCTGATATGAATATGGAGAACAATGCACAAAGAACACCCCTTTTTATGTGCATCTGCCATTCATATAAAATCAAATCCATATCCATTGAAAGGCTTTGAAAGATGTTACAAGGCTTTAGAAATGGTCCACACTGAACATGGGATTTTTTTTTTCCCCCCAATCCTTATAAATAATTATTTTCCTATGTTTGGTCAGATTAGCCACAGCGAATTTATGTTAAGACTCGTGGAGAGGAGTACAGAATTTCAGATAGTATTAAGCTGAAATGGTGGTTTGAAAATGTTTCTGTGATACAAAAGCCTTATATCGGAGAGGCAAACACACCACCCCCTCAGTCTCTTTTTCTCATTTCTGAAGTAAGTAAACATAAACTATCAATTCTAATTTTTAGCAAGTATGTTAGTAAATCCAAACTGACCTTGACCCTGGCTTTGCTAATTTCCAAACTCCAATATTTATTCCCCAAGAAGATTGTTTTCCTTCATACCACATACATAAATACTGCAAACCTTTCCAATGTCTTGAATTAGAGTGTAAGTAAATAGCTGGTTTTAATCTACATAATATTTTGAGTGCAGACGTTCTGTGCTATGAGTATTAAGATATACCCAGCAGCCATTTGTATAATACTAAAACCTCTTACATATATTATTAAAAGTAATGCTATCAGCCGGGGCTTGTTTTATGCCACAGAAACTTAAATAATAAAATACAGCATGGATAAAATCTGCAATAATAGTAACTTAAGCAAAATTAATTTAAGTAACAGATAACATCTGGGGGAAAATGTAATGGTATATTGGTAAGTTATGCAAAGCTAATTTTATAATAACTACCACATCTGTGGAACTCGTTTATTAGAACGCTTTACCAATCTTCTTTCCTGCCATTATTCTGCTTTAGAAATTTTCCCATGTACTCTTTTATTGTCTTTGCTCTGCCTCCATTTGTAAAAAGGTAATTTGCTAGCTCTCAACAACCAGAAAAGGCTGTAGGTTTACATACAGAACAACATGATGCTTTTTTATACTTCCCTCTCTCTCTGCACGCTTTTGCCAGACAGAATTCCTGAGAAGAGCTGTGGCATGCGGCTATACACTGAGAGCAATGCTTGAACACCAGCTCTGCTCCACAGCTGGGACTACATGAGGCTTGATGCAGCTAGGGCTGGGGGGGAAGCAAAGGTGTCCGCGAATGCTATATCCTGCATTAACCTCTGCTGAATTGAGAAAGCAGCCTCCGGCCTGCCCTAACTCCCCCAAGGTTTGAAGGGCCCTTTTGGCACCCCACCGCACCTAGGAATTAGTAAGAATATTGAGTTTAACTCCTCCTTCCAGTGGTTCCTTTTTATCTGCAGCTGACACTGATATGCCCCCTAACACTGGTGCAGCTAACTGCCTTGCGATTTCTTGATGTTTGAGTTCTCCCAGACCCATCGGATCGCAGTGTGCAGGAAAATATTGCCAATTAATTTTAAGCCATTATCATCTTACCAAACTGTTTCTCACATTTCGGTAGTTAGATTGATTCAAGAGGACACTTTGAGTAATACATATTTGTCAGAGTGAATAATACTCACATAATGACAAATCTTCAGGAATTAAAAAGAGGAGGATGAATTTTTTAATGTAGGTCAGTGGAAGTAATTCACCATCAATTTACTCAGACTTCAGAAACTCGCAACGTTTTTTAAAGCTAACAGTAACTGTATAAAACTTACTGTGTCTCCTTCTCTATTTTTAAATAGATTTTATTACAGAGCCATTGGTGCTATTAAACATGAGGTTTTGTTCAAAGGAAATACAAAGACTTAATTGTATTTTTTTAAAGGAAAGTATTGCATCAGAAGGATTCATTTAAATACGTTTGTTGGCTTCGGGCTCTCACCACAATTCATTCGTTCTAATTTTCCCCTGGACTTGTTAAGGACACAATGTATAGGATGGAGCAATGCAGAGTGGCATTTTTAGGTCACTAATATTTTGGCTGTAAACTGTAGTACTGCTCATATAAACTTATTACTACTAAACAAAATACTTCATATTCTGCATTGAAGTTTCACAGTCCTTTAAAAAAACTTTTGGCTGAATGTTGGGACTATTATGGCTCATTAAAGAGACTAGTTCTGCTGTAATTTAGTTGTTTCTTAATGATCCAAGGGTTATTCTTAGACACGGAACAGATGAGTAAAGAATGACTCCCTTTAAAAGGATGCAGTGAAGTAAAAATATTATTCTAAAACAGAACCTCTGAAAAATCTTATCCATGCTACAAAAATGCATTTGATTAGCCAGTCTAGGGGTTTTTAGGTTATTTCATTTTTTAAAGAAAAATTAGGGCTGGAGGGAATAAAGGGAATAATGATGTAATTTAAATAAAGAAAATATTTTGAGTGAATAGTTAACTAACTAACCAAAAAATGTTATTTTAAGGAAGCAGAAAGTAAATGTGTCTTCTCATCCAATTCAGCTAGTGTTTTTTAATAAGAAAATATAAGGTAAGAAGCCAGATCAAAATGGAAATATTTTCTGAATCAAAAGAGCTCCAGTTGTTGGGGTTTTTTTTTAAAAATAGAATTTGAAAACAAAGCTGCTTTTTATTTTAGAAAGAATAATAACATTTAGCTTGACATCAGGCTTTTTCATTTTGATGCAAAACCCTAAACTCTCTGACTATCTTGAAGATAATGGCAGAGTCCAAACAAAACTTCTGAAAAGCTTTGAGGACTCCCAAAGAGATTTTGAATGCAACCAAGTACGATGGCTAGGTCTCACTGTTTACTTCCAATTTTGGCTCTTGCTTTTGCAAATGTGCAGAACCTTTAGTATTTTCAGCATGTTTAACTGTAGCAAGTAACTCGATAAACCAAATATCAACCTTATGATGATTTGAAAGGTAGGAGGAAATTAATTTATGGGAGCTGCAATTACCCTGATGTGAATTAATGTAGTTGCCTTACACCATCCAAGCGAAATCATGTTTGTAATAGCTGACTCAGAACTGGAACATCTGCCTGGTATTCTCGGTGGGCATTTCATTTCCCCTTGTAGAAGCCCCAGACAAGCCATTTTAGTATTATACCCTGTTCCAGGCTCGCTCAAAAACGCCTTTTGTCACCCCATTTGGCCTGTATGTTCTGTCATCCATTTGTTTAAAAAACAACACAAAAACCTTGTCCGTTTAGAGGACACAGGGCCACCTTCTGCATTACTCCTGAGAGCCTGAGCAAGGACTAAAGTACTGCATCCAGCTATTTTGGGGTGGGGGTGGGGGGAAGATATTTCCTGGTCTGAGCATTCCTGGAGCCACAGTTCCCATGCCAGCAGAATACCAGTGGGTCCCATGTGCACAGGAAACATAACGTGCTGATGGTCAGCTGGGCCCTTTAATTCCAAAATGCAGCAAGATCCCTGCTCAGAAGTGACAAATTTGCATTGGGAAGACTGCATGTTCCCTAAGCTCTGTGTTTTCTAAACTTAATTATCCACATGAGTAAGAAGCTGTAGTGTTATGAAATTATGAAAATCATCTGTTCTTTCCAAGTATTATAAAGAGGGCCCCTTGAGATGCAGCTAGAAATTAAAGCTGATCTATAATCATTTTCAGCATGCTTTCCAGTTCTGAGCACCTGGATAGTAACAAAAAAGGTATTGGTTTTTGTTGTTTGCCAGCCATTTCGTTTCCATTTTAAAAAAATCTGCAATAAACCTCTGAGCAATAATTAAACCCAAATTACCTTTGTTTTTTTTTTAAACAGTGCCAGGATGTGATTGAACTTGCCCAACCTGCAGTTCCCCCCATCCCTGCTCTGCTGGAAGAAAGCATATCTTCAGATACCTCTTCCTCATTCATAGTATTACCAGCAGCTGCAGAGGCAGAATCTGAGGTATTGTTCCTTTTTTTTTTAAAGAAAAAAGAAAAGCTATTTTTCTATGAGTCTCCTACCTCATTTATTTCCCTTGGAGCCCAATCATTAATGATATTTATTCCCTAGGATATAGCGTACATTCTCTTAAAGGATTGAATGAAGTTGCTTTTAATGCATTAATCAGCAAACAAGAGGATACACAGAATCCCAGAATTGTAGGGGTTGGAAGGGCCCTGCCAAAGCAGGGTCCCTAGGACAGGTCACATAGGTCGGCATCCAGACGGGGCTGGAATATCTCCAGAGAAGGAGCCTCCACACCCTCTGGGCAGCCTGTCCCAGGGCTCCCTCACCCTCACCAGGAAGTTCTTCTGCATATTGGTGTGGAACTTCCTGTGCTCCAACTTGAGGCCGTCGCCCCTTGTCCTGTCCCCACAGACACTGAGAAGAGGCTGCCCATGTCACCCTGTGTCCCACCTTTCAGGTATTTATAAACATTGATCAGATTTGTGTCAGCATCTCTGGGCTCTCTCCCTGTGTTACCTCATAACCTCAGGATCTGCCTGGCCTGGGCGGTTAAAGAGAGACGCTGATTGTTCTCTGTCAGAGCAGGAGTTCCCAAATCATTGTCTGTGTTTGAGCTGATGCTGTCTGGTCTTAGAGAGAGCAGGAGGATGTTCTAACTCATGTACTTCTTGTGGCTGGTTGCTGATAGGGTTCTGATCAGGAGCATTCCCTGGAGGATCCCTGTCCAGAGGTGGAGTCCTTCAAGGCAGATGCTGTGGCTGTTACTGCTGAAGATCAGAAGTCTGTAGTGGATGAAATCCCAAATGAAATTATTGGCAACCTTGAGGTACTATTACTAGAAAGCTATTCACTAATTCTGTCTATGGTTAATTAGCTAGCTCAGCCTTAATGAATATAAACTGTATTCCTGCTAAAGCTGGCAAAAAGCACATCCATATGCTGTAAAAACGTGAATTAGCCTCTATAAATAACTCCTAGTTTAGTCAGCTTACATGTGATAAGATAAAAAACATTCTGTAATATAACAACATACATCTTCAGCATTCCTATGTGTTAAGAAACACGGGCCAAATCCTGCTTTTCAGTGATAAAATTCCTTTTGAGGGGGTTCAGGATCAGCTGCTGTGATGGAGCATATGCAATGTGTTCTTAATATACATCGTTAGATGTATCTGTGTTACACATCCTTCAGTCTCTGTGAGAAATAACATTATTAAGCCAACTCTAGACTTAATTTGGTAGTTGCATAACTGCCCAAGAGCTGCCTCAGTGGGACAGCTTAGGTGTCAGTGTGTGCTCTGCAGGCTTGAGGACTCCATCAGATCTTTCTATGGAGTTCAGGGAAGGGAAGGATGCTATTGTCGGTGCACTTACATTTGTTGAAGGGCGATCAGCTTCTCTACAGGGAGGTCTATAAATTAAAACATATGGAAAGCCAGCAGAGTAGATCATTGTTGTTTTGTAAACTGCTCCCCCAAGCATACAGAATTATTGGCGGTGAACCAGCTAGAACTCTGTTCCACCCAGGAACTGGTGGAATTTGGTCTTTTTTTGCAACAGTGAGGTGGCTCATTGGACGCTTTGGCCAAGCAGAGGTTTATTAAATACCTAACATTGTCTAAAATTAATGTCAGGTTTTTCTTTACTTGGTTATGTGTGAGTGGGGAATATAAATTGAAATAACGATACCATCATTAGATGTACCTATTTGATTTCCTATTCCATTTCAACATGTCTTTAGAAATCAAGAGATCCTGGCCTATGTTGCCATATGCTTGTCCCTGCATACAGAGCAAATAAAATGCATCGGTTTCATTTAACCTTGATTTCATTAGAACCAGTGCTAAGAGCTTTTTTTTCCTTTACAAAAATTGCACAGATGAGAAGAATGTGTAATTTTTTTCCTCTTTTGCATCTCTGGTTATATAGGCAGAAAATAATTTCCTTTTAGTTTTAGAAGTCCAGTGTATCTTTTCCACCTTTTTTCTCAGTTTGTTGACCTCTGGGGTAATCTTATCATTAGATTTTTTTTTTTACTTGATTCATGATCAAACTCCTACCATTTTGTTGTTATGTGGGAACTGTGATTTCACAATCTGCATTACAGCTTCAGGGAACATGAGGCATCAGTTGCTCTAGCTAAGTCTAGGGAATAACTAGTGCAAAATCAGCGCTGGTCACAAAAGCAGTGATCACAACAGAGCGAGCATGGTGGCAGTTGATTTTCATGAAGGTAGGATCGCAGGCACAAAGATTAAAAAACTGGACAAAAAAAGGCATCTGCAGTGACTGGAAGAGGATTAGCCTGGAGGATCAGTGTTCCACAGCAAAGCAGCTAAGTACACATATAATGTAGAAAGATAGGGACGTACTTGTTGATGACTTGAGGGTGGATTGAATATGGTGAAAAGCGATCTCCAAAGTTAGAGAGTTGAGGTAGAAAATCCAGCTTTCTGATGTTAATTTGAGATACTGAGGACTTTGAAAATGTTTTAGGTGTGGTTATCCATTGGTAGCTTGCAGTAGAGTACTAGTAGGGATTTCTAGGACTGTCAAGCCACAAAGTTTCTAAAATGGCAAGTCACTACAAGCTTTGCTGCAAGCACTTCTGGGCCAAATCCATTCACTTTATCAACATTAATATGAAGTCCGTTAGAACGTAACTCAGGTTTGGACCAGTTTATGTCCTGTCTGTAAAGTACCTCTGAGCCTGTTTCAGTTGTTTGGACAGAACTTTGCCGCTCTTGGAAAGACTGCTACTGTACTCCTTCCATTTCTCATGTATTTTGGCAGCGATGAATGCTGATACTAAGAAATACACATAAATTCTCATAAACCCCCAGTATTTGCATCCTCCTTTCCATTGATCCCACATTTCCAAATGCTATAGAACTAAAGACAGCTACACCTTTTCACCGCCAAAGATTTCACTAAAATGTGTCACAGCCCTTGTACCTTTGCCACAGATGCTACTTTGCAAATGAAATACTCAGTGTGTTACAGCAGTCTGGATTTCCAGAATGAGATACGCATTCATAATTGTGCTTGCAATTAAGACAGACGAGCAACATCACAGAAATATGTTTCTTTATTGTTCATCTTCGGTAATGCTTTCTAATTCCAGCAGCGTTTCAATAAAATGCATTCCACTAGAGAACAAACATCTGCAGCCAAGGAAAACAGTGGCAACGACCAAATCCCAAAGCAATTTCTGTGATTTGGTGTTTATTGGCAAAGCCTGTCTGACAATACAGGCAAATTAGCCTATCTCCCAAGACAAGGTGATGTGAGGAATGGCTGTCCCAGATCACTTCCTGTTCACGGCAGCCGTAACCACGCGCTGGGATTGTGCGCAGTAACGTGATAAAGTGTTATCACATAAGCACAGGCTGAAACACCGTTATGGCTGCAAAACAGGAAGGTGTGTAGGATAATGTCTGTCTCAATGCGCTACGGTGCGTCAAAACCACACAGACAATGTGCAGCCTAAGATAGCTCCCCCGTAACCACTTTTTTTTCCCCTCCTCCTTCTGATTTTCTTTACAGGCAGAGATGAATGAAAAGCTGCAAACGCAAGAAGAAGCTTCCTACTTGGAGAGTGGAAAAACTAAGAAGCCCTAAATAACCAGATGAGAAAGGTGATGTTGAATTTTACAGTAGGGGATGGTGCGCGCGCAGAAGACTGGCTCCCTGCCTGAACATAATTATTTTTGTGTAAAGGAAAACAGTTCTGTTAACATTTACCTAGAAATAGTTCATCCTGGTTCCTCAAATTTACTGTGTTCTGCCAGTGTTGTTATTTGTTTAAACTTAAGTAGCTGGTTATAAACAGAAGGATACGTAATTAAAGCATGTTGAAGTTGAGTTTCTTTCTGAGCAGAAATCCTCGTTTAACAACAACAACAACAAATAAAATCACTGCAGTCTTTCCTTTTTCCAGTTGTGAAATATTTAACAGTTTCTGGTTTATACCTGTGGGATTTTTTTAAGGATATTTTGCTAGAAAGAGAGAAATCATCCTTTTTGGGGCACTGCAGATATAAAGAGGAGAGAATTTAATTAACATGTAATTACACACTTTTCTCTGTAGTTATTCATTATTAATATGTATGTTATTTCATTTTAAATTGCTTCCTGAGCTTTAAACCAAATTGAGTATCTTAACAGTTCTTTATTTCCACCATATTAAAATTGCATAAATGAAGAGTTTGCACTTTTACAGTATTCCCAAGAAGAGTTCCTTTTGATTTCAGTGGAAACTTTTCTGGAATGCACATACCCTTTCATCTGAGAATGTTTCCATGTTTTGTCAGAATCTAGCCAAATAAATGACCTCAGAAGAACCGGTTTGACATCTATGTTTCAAAATCAGAGCCTGCACTAGTTGTTGTGTTACAGAACTTTGTGCCCTAGAAAGCATGTTGAATACAAGTCATGCTTGCAAGCGTAAAAGCTGGATTGGATTATGTGTTCAGTGGAATATTTGAGAAATAGAATGTTTTATTCATTACAGTTTCATATTTGTTTCCCATTAAGTAAAAAGTTAGTTTTTGTTTCATTCCATCCCCCTCCTTTTTTTTTTATGGTGATAATGAAAACAGTTTGCAAGTCTGACTCAGCCCACTCAAAAAAGGAAAGGAGCTTGAAATATTTTTCCTGAAAGGTCTTTTTTTGGGGCTGCACGCACAGACAGAAGGGGGCATTGCCTGCACACTCTTCAGCACCTTCAGGCAGCCTTGCAGGAGCTGTCTCTGGGTGCTCTCTTCAGAGTGCACCTCAGATGTGGGTGCCCGGCTCCTGCAAAGCAGTGCTTCAGAGATTTGAAAGGGGGCAGGGTATTTTATTTGGTTTCATGCATTGAGGAAAATCCATCCCCCTGGTACGTGACGGGGAGAAGTAAGCTCTGGAACGGTTCGCTTCCAAGCTTTCTTGATTGCTCTCTCCAGCCCTGGCCAGCAAATTAGCGAGAGCTTCCTTTCAGCTATTAAAAGCTAACTGTTCCACTTTGAACACTGAAGGAATTCATGGGGAATTACTAGTTTTACCTTTTAAAAAGATCTTTTGAAAAAAAAAAAACCAAAATCCTTTTAATCTTTAAAAATTGTTCGGATTCCTGGTTACGTTCTTTGTTGTTTTATTGCTTTGAAGGATGATTTTTTTTTTTTTTTATCAAAACTTTCTGTAATCAAAATGTCCTTTATTTTGATACACAAATTAATCTCCCAACACATTATGCTGATGTCACAAGTTTCCCTGGCTTTGAACTCAACGGTGAGAACAGAACTTCTGAAGAGAGCTGTGCACATGAAGAAAAGAGTGTTTCAAATACTTTTTAGTGAAAACGTGTCACTGGCAATTTAGCATTGTTTAGCACTTCAGACTTCAATCTGAAGACTGCAGCGTTCCCGCTATAGCGCTGAGCAGAGAGGGACTATGATTTATGTAAAGACCAACACTAAACAAAGGCTTTTGCCCGTATCTCTTCCTCTCTCTCTCAGATTTTGTAGAACCTCTGGGAAATTTTAAAGTGCTTTGAAGATGAGAAATTGTATATGAACATGCAGTATTTCCGCAATGATTTGTTAGCGTTCGGTCTCGCTACATATGCATAGCAGCTGAGGTATTGCAGAAATCCAAAGTGAAGTTCAAATCCCACAAAACCATATTTGTAGCTATCTTCCTGCTGAACTAAATAATGCTACCAATAAAAACAGCCCCAGGGATTTCCTGGGAGCGGGAGGGAGGGTGGTTAGGAGGCTGAAGGAGGGAAGATGAGTAAAAGGTAGGCATAACATCTCTCAAAGCAGTCAGAGCGCGTGTTCTGACACAGCATATGAACATCAAATTGAAGAATCCTTTAATGCCTTCAGAATGTTAATATGAAATGCAAAACGTCATGCTTTGGATAGATGGGTAGGAACAAAATGTTCAGATGCAATATGGTGCATTAAGAACAGTCTCCATTCTGCATTCCTGGCTTTTCCATTGGTTTAAATCAGGCTTGCTGTTTTTCAGGTCTCTCGTGTCATGTTGAGTTACTGCTGTAGTCATCTCTAAAAATAATTATACCGTCATTCCTGGGACCTGCAGTTGAGGCTTCAGTATAACGACCTTTGATTTTTATTTTTCATTTGCAATGCTGTTGGTGTGACATAGTTCTTTACAGTGCACATACTTAGCCTGGTCCTTAACTGGCTCCCACCCTAGGGAGCGTTCAATTTAAATCAGGCAGATCTTGTCGAAAGGGAGGGAAGAGGTGTTGCAGTCCACCTTGTCTGTCAGAGAAGTGGTGGTTTTCCAGGGGACGGAGAACAAGTGAGGCACGGTAGTTTTTCCTATATGAGGTGTAACGTTGGTATTTTTTAGCATCCTCCTGGTAAAATCCTAGCCTCCTCTAGGATCTCACAATGAGACAGTGAACAACTGGTAATTATCCTCTAGTAAAAGAAAAGCTTTATTTTCAGGCAGTGCTTTTCCTGCATTATGTTGGCAGAGGAGAGAAGTTTAGAAGAGAGGGAAAGCAGCTTTTCTAGTAAGAGGCTGGCTTGAAAAAAGAAAAAAAAAAAGGAGACAAAAAGAGAAAACAGGTTTTTACCTGTTTCATAGTGTCTTGCCATGACCTTTTCTTTTCAAGCCTTGCTTCTCCTTTCCTGGCCAAAACTTTATTTGAATTTGGAAATTGCCACATTGTTTCCTTCCTAAAATTGTAACTGGCATTCCTAGAAAATTTGCTTTCCCAGAAGAGCCACTCTGCGTAGGCTTCAAATTCAGCTTTTCACAAGTGAGAAAAAGACATTTTCTTCAATAACCTGCATTGCCAACCTGACCTGAAAATGTGTGCATTGGTCCAGCTAAATTGGACTCCAATTGACCACCAAAATGCATTTATCTGGGTGCACACATTATACTTCCCCAAAAAGTCTCCAGAGGGTTGATCCTGGGCTAACCCAGAAGTGTGGAGAGCTGCACAGAAGGAAAGATACCAAAGACAGGCCTTACCCTCTCATGGGCAGCTTGTGCCTAGTTACAGCAGGGTGTGGATGCCACTGGTGAAGTTTAACGTGGGTGACGTACACGCTGAGGCTGGTAAAGAATTGATAGCTAACACCTATAGATTTACTGAGTTGTGAAAGGGATGTTTGTACTCTTCTAGCACCAGCCTGTATGGCAAGAGATGCTGCAGGTGGCTGGACAATTCGCCCTCTTTCCTCTCCTCCCTCATTGTAGGGCAGTGTTATATCTGTTAAGCTCAGTAGCCCACTGCTTTGAAGCTTGCACCGTTGCTGTCCTAACAAAGACTGCATTAAGCCTGAGGCTTGTGTTTGTGCTGGTGTTCCTGAGGCCTGCTGGTAGTCGGATGTATTCTGCATGTTTACACGGCAGATTGGAAGGGCGGAAAAGGAAAAGATGCATTGCTGCAAGCACACCGCCCAGGTGCGGTAGGAGGAACAAGAGGGGAGACTCTGGCCTGACAGAAGGAGATCATTTAGAGGCTACAAGGAAGAATGGCTGTAGAAGTTAGTCACCTTATATGAGGAGCACCTTTCTCCATTTCTCCAAAAAGGCTACTGCTGCTCTGTCAGGTTGGGATGCTGATGTGGATGGCAGTTGACGGTGGGAGCCTTTGCTGGGTGCTCTGAAGGGCCTTCTAGATGAGCCAGTTTCCCTACTGACTACGAAAAGGCTTCAGGATCTTGCCTCCCTCTGCTGAGGTTAGTCTGCATATTTCAAAGTTTTCATTTAACTCTTTTTTTCTAACCCTTTCTGAAGATGTCTGTTTTCCTAAAGGCTGTTTTCTTAAAATGTCATCTTATTTCTTTTAAACTCTAGCTAACAGAATTTTCTTATCTCAACAGTCGATTCTTGTGATCACATTCATTACAGTGTAAGAGATGTCATATCTGGGCAGAGCAGCATCCAAGTGTCCCAGGGTCCGTCCTTTGGCATTGGCTATGGGAGATGCTTGGGAAAGAGTGTCTACCATGTGAAGGCATACCCATACCATTCCATCAATCGGGGCTGTAGATGCTTGTGGAGGCAAAGTATGCACCCAGACCCAACAGCGGTTTGAAATCAAAGGATATTTCCTCTGTGAATTTGCCTAGTCCTCTTCTGAATTCAGTTGTATCCCTGGCCACCTTACCATTCTGTGATGAGTCCCATGCTTTAATTTTGTGCCGATGACCCCACTTGGAACAGATACAGGAGGCTCAAGATTACTCATTGGAGGCTCTCGAAGTGGTCCTCAGTTTTACCAGTTGTTTGTGCTTGCCAAGGTCCTGTAAGCAGCGAGGCACGGAGATGCTGACTTCCCATGTACACCAGGAGCAGACGAGGTCCAGGTAAGAGAAAGCCATGTCATTCTCTGTGAGACCGAGCCTAAATTTCTGGCACCTGCCCCATTACTTCTTGTCATTTCTTTTTGTGCCACGTCCAGCTTCAGTTGCAGTCTTCCTGAGCAGCGCTGCATCGCTCAGTCTTTGCATGTCGAGGGGCACGCGCGTGGCCCCGCCTGAAGGAAAAGATACTGATAAAGGGAGGACAAATGACCATCTTTGGTCTGTCAGGCAGACAGCGAATATTTTGCTATCCTAATCATCAGAGTAGCAAGTTTCTTTGGAGCATGTAAGTCATGAATTACCATGCAGCTCCAAGAGGAAAAACTTTGCCCTTTGATTGTTTTCCAAAGAAATGTTCTCAATTTCTTTTCTGCCAAATGTATATTACAGATCATAGTAACAAATTTTCCCAAGCCTTCTTGACCTCCTCCCTTCTTCACAGTAGTAAAAGAAATTTCACTCACCGCTGAGAGATGTTGAAGATTGCTACATTTTGCTGATTTAGGAACTGAGTGAATGAAACAAGCTTACAAAAATGTAGGTTCTGCATTGCAGAATGTGCTTAGCTCCATTAATAAGAAAAATGGAGCTTGTGATATTTCTGCTATTTCACAGTACGTTAGCAAATTGCCCACTAATGCGTTATTAGCTTGGGGGTCTGCCGGTTTGCCCTCATGTCCAGGCCAGACGTGTGCATACGGTGCTGGGGAGTGCTAATTCAGGGGAGAGTTTCTTTCTTTCCTTCTTTTGCCTCTTCCCCCAGCAGATCTGTGCTCGGTTTTACTGAAGTAAGACAGCACCGCTTCCCGCCACTGCTTTGAACACGGTGGTTTATTTTGATTGGAGTTTGAAGTTCATGATACTGAGTGGCACCAGTTCCTCTGCTACTAAATCATTTGAAGACAGCTGAGTGAGCCTGCCAAGCCTTCACCCTGAGTAAGTATTTTTAGGTTGTTTGTTTTCTGAATGAGCAAGGTGAGAGACAGCTGCCTCTACTGTACTTCCTTGCTATTCGTGATTACGGTCGTGTGCAATTCTCCCAGGAGGGTTCTGCCACTAAGTTTTCACTGGAGTTTTCTTACCAGGTGGCTGTTGGGGTAAGAGCGGGATTTTGTGTTGGTTTTGCGCTGAGAACATTGCAGCCTGTATCTGAAATGTCACGTTTTGACTTAACAAATTGCCAGTTCACGTGACTCTGATGCCCCAGAAGCCATTTCCAGTGATGTGTGGTAAAGGCAGGACTGACAGAGATCTCGTGGTGGCATTTCAAAGACAGAACTTTGGATTACAGGCTTGCAGGGCGGAGATGTTCTTTTTCTTTTGCTTGAATTTATTATTATTTTTTCTCTTCTACTCCAATTTTCCGTGAGTAATGTAGATGTGGGGGCTGATCTATTGAAGGAGTTGAATCAATTATTCAATTGACTTCAATTACTATCAAGGCCAATATTTCTGTGAAATTATTATTGTGGAGGGCTACACGAAGGTATGTCTTTGTTATATATGACAGTTTCCAGTACTGTCTCCCAAATAGAAATTATGGGGCTGATTTCTTGAGCCCTTAGTCTCACTACCTCCCTACCAAGGCAAAACACTTCTTGATCTCAACAGGTGTTTTTACCTTGGTGTGAGTGAAGGATAACGAAGGTCTGCTTGGACTGCTTGAATGAGGATGTTTGCCCTTCCCTGGACTGTGCTCCTAAGAGGTTAAACATGTTACAGCATTGGGAGACAGAGTGATTTAGATGGATGCGTGTTGTTCCTCAGCTCTGTGTCAACAATCAAAACTGAGCTTTTGGATTTATTAGTTCCCAATCTTGCACCTATCTTAAATCATTACGATATAATAAGAACTCTCTATATGGTGCATTGTCAATAAAACCTAATATTGAGGAGATTACTGATCGTCTAGTGCAAATGGAGAGCACTGTAAATGATTTAGAGAATACGTGTCAAACGTTAAAGCTATCTAATACCTTCTAAAGTAGGTTGATACTCATAAATCTAAGATAAACGACCTGTAAAACCACTTAAGAAGAAATAATACTCATTTAATCAGGCTTCCAGTGGAAAGACTAGGTAGGAGAGAAATTCATAAGGAATTAGGAAATCTCTTCCAATCCAGTACTTTGTCGATAGAGAATGCAACCCTATGTTTGATAAGCAATGTTACATCACGCTATTGTTGTAATAGCGCTAAATTACAAGCCCCCTGGAAAAAAAGACAAGACCAGAGGGCATCTCTTTTATGGTTTACTGAGCTTTCATTTTTCCAGATTCAGCAGTGTGTGTATCAGATGGAGATATAAATGGTATTTATTGGAATGACGTTTTTGCTGGATTGCAGAGATGGGGTGTTGGATTGGCTCCTGCCAATGTGTGGCTGTTCCTGCTCACTGACAGCAGTAGGTTTGGTTAATGCAATCCCCTGGGAGGAGCAAGGCATTGTTTACTGGGGCAAGCCTGGTTAAAATCAGAGCGAAACAAACCCCATGTTGTTGCGTGGTGGAGTGGTAATTTGTACAAACTTAGTCTACTGAGTATAGTGGTATTTTCTGCTCTTTGATCCTCAAGAAATTTCTGTTGCCTTTTCTGTTGGGTTTGGGTTTTTTTCCCCCAGACCCATTTGAAAGGTGGCTAAATGTAGGTGGCGGAAAAATCAGGCCGTGATTTTCACTCCCAAAGTTCCGATTCTTCAGCTCTTGTGCAGACAAAACTCCCCTTCTCTTCAATGGGTTTTTAAGGCTGCTTGTTAATTCCTGCTCATCCGTTTGGCTTTATGACTGCGCAGAGCTCAGCATCGCTGCCAGCATTTATTAGAACTTGACGCAGAGCTTTTCCTGAAGCGACTGTAATAGTATATTTAGCCACAGAGAAATTTTTCCAAAGAGCAGTATGCTGTGACTCATGTGACTCCACTGCTGCTCTGTTGACCCTAGCAGACTTACTCATCGTTTACATAGTGGCAAACAAGATCAGATTCTGGCTTGATGCCTTATTTCACTTGATCCAATAAATGTACAACTTGCAAATGTGTTTTACTTCACATTTTAAAGATAAATTTGGCATCCAACTTCTTTCCTCTTACTGTGAAAAAGGACACCTAAATGCTGCTCTGAGTGGAATCAGCAAAATGCAAATGCATCTGATCCATATATCACTCGTTTCTACTGCAGAAAATGACCAGGGGATGACATGGTTGTGGTCAAAAATGTATTCTATTATCACCTGGTTTATTCTTGCTTGCCCTCGCAGAAGGCAAAACATACATGCAAGCATGTGTATGCTTGCTATGCAATGGCTGTAGTCACGCCGAGCTGCAGCGACAGTGTTTGAATTGGTTGGGTTGGTAATAGGGGGGAAACCTTGGTAGCAAATTTCTATTGGCTGTGAATTTTTGAGATACTGAAACCTATCCGAAACTAAAAAAAAAAAAAAGCTTGTTGATTTACTTCCTACTTTCTGTTCAGCTGGCATAAAGCTAGAGTCATTTTGCTAAAATACCAGTTAAACTGAGCATACATTAAAGAAAGATCATTTCAGAAATCTGTCAGCCTTGGGAACATTGCTTTTCCATTCCCCAAGAATACCTCGGAGTAATTGGGTTTGCTACTCAGCGGCAGAGCAGCTCTTGCTCTGCATTGTATGTGCTCTGTGCTTGTGGCGTGTTCCTTGTAGGCTTGGGGAAAAAGAATAGACCAGAGGCAACAGCCGGACTGCCTTTTACCTGGTGGTTGCAGGCACAGAGGCGCCTGGTGGTTGGCAAAGAGCAGCGAGAACTTGTGTGGGGTTGGGAACTGGTACCTGAAGTCTTCAGTTGCATCTCAAATGGCTTGTGAAGGGTAGAACCACTCAGAGATCATAAATATCTGTTTTGATGTCACTGCTCTTTGTGGTTTGGGGTGGTTTTTTAAACACTAAGGGGTGATAGAGGAGGATGTCAGGTAACTAGTTGTTATTTTGTGGCTGTCAGGTAAACAGTTATTCTACTGTGGTTACTTTGTTGACAAGCCTGGGAGATGCGGATGGCTCGGACCAGTTGGAAACGGGAGGCCGCTGGGATTTGGTTAGGTGTCAAGAGGTTGCATTGCTGAACCGCGAAGGGCAGCGGAACAAGGAAATGAGACTATGGGGTGCATCCCCAACTCAGGTCAGCTGCAGAACTGACATCAAGGGGGCCCTGCAAGGCTTACATCAGCCGAGGTCCTGCCCCCTCCTCCTCCACCCTGCACGTGGGACGGACCCGCGTTCCTCACGAGCAGGCAAATCACACACGCACAGGCTCCTCAGTTATAATTAAATTAAAATCTGGCTGATTTGGAAGCATACCTATCACGTTCTCTTCTAGGAAGAAACTATTATTTCTTCTTTTATTCTTTTCTGCTTGAATCCCAAGCTATCAATGGCTTTCAAAGAAAAAGGAGATTTTCTTTAGGAAAAAAAAGTCTATTCAAATTATTCATGATTTATATCAAGAAGGGACCTTTCCTCTTTCAACTAGCAAAAAAAAAGGAAAAAAAAGAAAAAGAAAAAAAAATGAGGGGGTTTGATCTTCCTCAAAATCATTTGCGAACCTTATACGTTTCTTTCCAGAACTAAAACTTTCTTACAAAGCTTCGGATATTCAGCAGAATAATGACTATTACATAATTGAAGCTCAATACAATACCATGGGGCTAATAAATGGTCTCCTGGTTCTATAGAAAATGTAACAAATCATAATAGCACTTATTGGGACCAGGCCAGGCACAAATGACAAAGCTCCTTTTGAAAGTGAGTTGTGGCCAGAAATACTCTTGGACCGAAATAATTCTCTCAACTGTCAGGGGGACATTTACTCCCTTTAATTCTCAGCCTAGATTTTATGTTGATCCTGCAACGCTGAATAAAATCAGGCCTGACAGAGCTACTAGTGCAGCTGTTACAGATGTAAACGGGAAAGAGACCATTTAAGACAACTCTCTTTCCCTGAATATGTTATTTAGAAAGCACGTAGTCTATATTAAAAATGGCTTCACGCGTACTCGTGGTGTGTTTCTTAAAGGAAGTAAAAGATGCTACGCTGTTAAGTGGTCTATTAACATTTCTGATCACAGCTCTCTTAGAAAATAATTGTTGTACTGTGTGCTGTGAGGCTGCCTGTAAATAACCGGCAAAGGAGTATACTGCTTTGTATTCTCCATGGAGAAAATATCAAACTCAATTGATTAATCAAAGGGGACATTCTCTGACGGAAGGGAACCTTTTCCAACTTTATTAAAAATATTGAATAAACCATGAGCAATCAAAGTTCATAATCTGAACTCCTGCTCTACTTTCTTGGATACAGTAAACCTTCAAAATAACTCATAAAGCAGGAGATGAGATGTCTGTCATAAAAAAACCCCAACAACAACTAAGAACCCACAGAGCCGCATAGTCCAAAACCTCTATCTTGATTTGGATCTCAGCTACACCGTTGGGGCTCCACTGATTTTACTAGAGTCACTCTGTGTTTCTGCTGGAGAAACTGAGTATTGAGCCTTGGACCTTTGTTTCAGTGACCGATTCTGAAGCATCCTCACACCCTCTGTCTTTCCGTGGAGGGTTTTTCCTTGTCCTGAAAGAAGAAATGAGATTGGTCCCAGCAAAGCTGCGTGGCGGTTCAGGATGATCTAGGCATAGCTAGGGAGCCTGCTTTGGCCGGGGGGGTTGACCCAATGATCTCTTGAGGTCCCTTCCAACCCCTATGATTCTATGATTCTATGATTCTATGATTCTATGATTCTATGACCTGCAGGCTGAGTGACTGTCCCCTCTGTTCCAGGAGGAGACCAATCATACAGCCAGACACAGGGCAGCTGGTGGGAATGAAGGCTCATGAAATGGCAGTTCCCAGAGCCGAGGAGGAAACAGAACTCAAACAGGTGGGACTGGCACATCTCTGTCTTGCACTCGGCACCGAAATCATGGGCCCTGCATGAAATGTTATCGTTCCGTTCAAGATCACGTTCAAGTGGACTTTGGCAAATAAAATGCTCACATTTAGCAGCAGGAAAAAATTACTGGCATGTTTCTGGGTATTTTGATGGAAAGAAGAAAAACAATTGAGGGAAAGAATAATTGAAGGGATACAGACAAAGAGTGAACGAGAGGAAGTGAGCACACTGATGCTTAATCTGATGCTGGCTTTGCTTAGGTCACAAGGTAGAGCAAACTCGGAATAAGAAGCGTTGAGACAGTACAGAGAGAGACAGAGGTGTCCTCTGTGGCCACAGGCGCTCGAATGTACAGATGTGAGAGAGACCCCGGGCAAGCAGGCAGCCCAGGACAGCAACAAGCAGAAACATGAGGGCTTGGCAGGCATCCTCCATAATTATTTTGGGTTTGGGGGGGTTTTTTGCAGTGCTTTGCTGCCTCGGTCAGCACACATGCTGAACCTCACAGGGGGGGTTTCACAACCCCACCAGACAAGGAGGTGAGGGTGGGTAAGGTGCGGCTGGGGTAACCTCTGGCTGGAAGGTGGGGTGGCAAGCAGGGGAGGGGAAGGCATCCAATGGTACCCAGCAGAGCCTGTCAAAGCTCTTTGCTCTGAAGGGAGCAATTCATAATTTCCTTAGAGTAGCAACCCTGACTCAATGGGGAAAGTATTCCCCAAGAAAACCCCAAACCAAAGCAGGAAACCCCCATCCTGAGAGCTTTTGGGCCAGCACTCTTACCTGAAAGAAGTGTTACGGATCTGTCAGCAAAGCCTCTGTCTCTGGTTGAGTCCTCCTTTGCTCTGGAAATGAAGGCCGTTCTTGGGAGCAGAGAGATTTGCAGTGAAGCCTCTTGCCAGTCCCCAGCCAGGGTGAATACAACACCGCTAGAATTCTCATTAGCTCCTTGGGTCAGTAGAGATGGTAAGATATAAAAAACAGGGGACCTACATGTCACCCCACCTGGTGCAGTACTGCTGTTGATCGGGCTTATTCTAAACACTCTGTTCTGATAAGGCAACACATTAAAAAGAAAAAAAACCCACCCACCCACTTTATTAAAAAGCCCTTTCACAGAATGACAGATGAATGTAGCGACAGATTAATATAAATTTGAAAACTTGAACGTTACCCTCTAAGGGGAAGAAGCTCCTAACCACACATGCAAAACCAAACATGGCAGAGAAACCATCTCTGACAATGCATTGCACAGAATCATTTATTAGGTCTCTGTAAGCGATCATTTACCTGAAGCTTGCATTTAATCTCTTATTCAGCCGTTTCCTTTTATCTGCTGGCTGCCTGTGTTTGGGAGAGACGGTGGTCCCTCAGCCTGTCTCATCTACCCCTGCCAAGCTGGTTTGTTTTCTTACCTGGAGCGAAGTACAGGGGGACACAGGGTAGAGGAGGGAGTTTGAATATCTTGGTTTCAAACTTATCTCTCTCTCTGATCCTGACTGAGACCAAAAGAGGAAGATGACCACCTCTGCTTTAGAGGTGAGCAAGTTCTTTCAGAACCAAAACCAAACACACCCTCGGCTGTCATCTTGGCCAGACAGCCCTTTCGGCTCAGAGCACAGCGGCACGGTCTGTAGGGTCAGGGTGCACAGAAACATCGGCTTCCTTACACTGGGCATCTTCCGGGGATGTTGACAATGGCGCGTGGGCCAGCTGCAGGCGTTGTTTCCTTGTGCTGCTGTTGCCAAAGCACCCAAGCAAGGTATTTCATATGTATCTGCATGGGGGCAAGCACTGAAATCCTTACGCTGTGCACTCAGCATAACACCCCAGGTTTCTGCTTAAAAATGTTGCCTGCCCAGGTTGAGATCTAAAGCCATCCCCTTGACCTGCTCCTAGGAGCATCTTGCTCGGGAAGTCAGCCTAATTGTCTCCCCTCTCACAAGATCATGGCTTCTCCAGGCCACCCTGACACCTCTTGACAAATGTGGGTTGATGTCCTGGGTATAACATTTGCTGATGGAGCTCTCCGAAAATCTGAGAGGTGCTTTCCTCCCCTCTCTGCTTGCAGAGTGTGCCCAGCTGCCCTGTCAGTCTCCACCAACAATTTTGGTGAGTGACAGCCAAAGGTATTTCAGACCAAAAGGAGGTATTTAAATACTGTCGGGAACAACAGATAAAAATGACCTCAAACAATCCCACATAAAGTCCTTTGTTATTTTCAAAGCGCTTTCCCAGCTTGACACCTTTGCTTTTTTATACCCAATATAAAATTCAAAATGTTTTATTCCAGCACAGTGCATGAATATAAAATATAAATATATCAAACCTCACGCTACCTTTTTTGTGCTGCCACTTTGAAAAAGTGCCTGCAGTAAATTCAGCGTAAAGATGGAGAAAATTATCAAGAAGATTCCACTTCTCAAACTTTTGTTCCCCTCTGTATGGATTCAGAAGGACTTTTCTCAAGCAAGCCATGTTCACAGCAGCGAGGAGCAGCCCGGGTCCAGGTGGATCTGTGGGTGACAGCTTGGGACCCCTTGGGGATGGGCACCCTGAGCTATGTCCACACAGACAGATGGGCTGTCCAGCCCCTCCTCTCAAACAGCATCCCCCAGACCCCTGCACTGCTCCTTCCTGTGCCTGCGGCTGCTTTCCTTTACACGTCTGGTCATTGCTGACCTCTTATCAAAGCCAGAGGTTGCTCTTACATGGTTGCCGAAGGGGTAGAGCCTGTTCCACTCACATTTCTGTCCTTCTAGGGTCTGTGTTGCTCCAACATGACCCTAGACACTACCTCCACTCTCTCCCTGTTACCACCATTACCCACATTGTTGATGTTTCTGGAGAACTTACTCCCACACCGGTGCTGCTGTCCTGTCTGGTGAACATGGCATCCCACTGCTGCTCGCCATCTCGCAAGGTTTCTTCTGACCTGCTCTGTACATAGATGAGCCCAGCCCAGCAGAATGATGACCTTTGTGATGCATGAGGCTCCGCACATGTCAGTGATGCTGGTCAGGAACATTGCAGGGAGCTGAAGGGAAGAAACACGGTTCCATCTCTCAAAGGATCCTGGTTTGTACAGTGAGGACCGACACGAAGGTGCTGGGGGCTAGCAGCCCCCTGGTTTCCTGACAGCCTTCCTCTGGGATGCACAAGGTCAGTAGAAATGGTCCTTCATGATACTGCACCTGAAAGGTTGATGTCTGATTTTCGTGTTCTTTTCTGCTAATTGCTGTGATTAATTGGCTTTGGAATGACCTCAGAGTGACTGTGTACAGGTCTGGGACCTGTGTGTACACAGAGATTGAAGTAAATCGGTTCAGAGATGTTTGGAGTAGGGGTAGCTGGCAGCACGCAGCCAAGCAAATAGTTGGGTGAATTTGCATCTTATTTAGTATGTCAAAAAATGTTTTAAGCTGTGACTTGGAGAAGGCAAGCCAGGAACAATAAGCTTGTCTGGAGAATTCTGGTATTAGAAACTAAAGGATACAGAACTGTGTCCAAGGTAAATATTGACGTGACTCAAGATGAACTAGTAAAACATTTAATGAAGCTGAAAATAAGACATCTGGGATAGATGTTTATTGTTAAAAATGAAACATTCAAGCAAAAGTAGCATAGTGATGATGGAGGTTATTCATAGGGAAGCCAAGCTGGGGAAACGACATCATCTGAGAGAAACTGACTCCAGCTATTTGTGAAACATGGAAAAAATCAGAATTGTAACAGAGCTAAAAATGTAAGTGAAGAGCAAACAGTCATTACAGACATTCAGAGTGGATTTTGGAGACTGAATCATGCCAAGGGACAAATTACTCAGGTGTCCAGAATAACTCTATTGACTTTGAAGGATTTCTCTGTATTTGCCTTTGTGTAATTGAGAGTTTACTCCCTTACGCTGTATGAGGGCTGAATATTAAGAGACTCTGAGAAAAAAAATATTGACTTTCATTCATTCCACTGTCATTCTCTTGATGACAGAGAGTAAGTCGCATGAACTTCACGAAGCGTTTCAGGAACACATTAGGAGCTTTTTATCCCTTTTGTGCAGCAGAGGAAAATAAAAAAAAAGAAAGGAAATAAAAAGCCCTTACACAATGCTGTGAAAATAATCAGAAAGGCTCCGTTAAACTGGAAATGGGAATAAACCGCGCTGCTGTGTTAGAAGTCTTACTCACATGTAAGTCTGCAGTGCTATCTGAATGCTCTGCTGTAAAAATCCACTGAGCCAGGCTGTGGTGAGCCAATGTTAATGTTCACACGTTCACCAGTGGTGGAAATATTGGGGAAGGGAGGCCAAAAAGTTAAATTCCCTGCTCAAGGTGTGCTCTATAAGCCAGCTTTTTTACCTCAGAAATCCAGGTGTCATGCACAAGGAATGACTGCACACAAAAGGTCCCCTTGATCTGTTGTAGTTGTAGTGTTTGGTGCTGCTCCATGTCTCAAAGCTTTAGTCCTAGGAAGAGGTGAATGCCATGACCTCTCTTTGTCCTCTAAGCAATCTTTTGAAAAGCTGGGCTCCAAAATCATTGAAGACTTTACGCATAATCCTGAGCTTCTTGGACTAGATTTAGAAAACCCACAGACAACCCATGTGCTTCCTTTACGTCCTGTTTATTGAGCAGGTTTCCTCTGGCTAGCCTTCTTGCTGAGGCTGTGATCAAATAGTAGCTGCCCGTCAATTTTATTACTAACGTAAACAAATAGCAGCTCATTCTGTTACTGTCCTGAGCTTCAAAGCTGAAGCTGGGCTCAGTATGACTAGGTTCTACCAGTGCAGACATGCAAGGAGATGTTGATAGTAGAAAAAGTACGTTGTTTATGTAGATGACTGGGTGTCACTTAGATGCTTTCTGCAAAGCACCTCAGCATGTTGATCAACCTTCTACCTTGGGCAAAATAATGTTAGATCTGCAACTTCTTTGAGAAACTCCACAGAGGCATCCCAAAGGACACTCATCCTGACGCTGCTCACTGTAGGATCACTGCTGGCATCCCTCCAGGAAAGTCAGCAGCCGCCAAGGTCTTCTCCAGGCACAGTAAGAAGTATTTACTGAATACGGATAAGGGGTCATTGTTGTCATTCCCCCCAGACATTTTTTATTGGCTTTGTGCTCATGCAGACATTAGCTGATTAACTCACTGTTAACAGAAATATGACGCTCCTGACTAAAAGGTGTGTGCAAAGCCAGGTACGTGCAATGCCTTGATAGTGGTAGGGTGAGATTTTTCTCTTTCCTGCTTCCTTACTTTTAAAATCCCACTGACATGACTCTTCTTCTGCCTTGGGAATGTTTGGCGCTGCTCCCATGCGTACAGATTGCAACATCTGCAAGTTTTAAAAATTAATATGCAGTTCTGTAATTGTATCTGCCTCACTCCTTGTAACGGTCCTGCACGAGCGACTTATCTTTGATGCTGACCGAGATGCAGGCAGGAGATAAAGTGCCCTACTTGTACAAAGCTGGCAGTGCTGATGGGGCTCGTATGTTCATGTCCATGTAGCTGCTGCTCATGTGGATGATGATCACAGCGTAAGATCGTGGTGCTGAGGAGCAGAACGTGGGCTTGAGCAGCTGGCTCAAGGAAACCTCACAGGTTACTAGTAAGAGGAATCATGGGTGATGAATTGCAAAGCAATTGCATTAGAGCTTGTTTCTGTCTCCCTCTGTCCATGGAGATCCAGGGAGAAATGTTCACAAGCAGAGATTGACCTGTCATCTTCCACACTGCCGGAGGTTTGTCCCCATCCTACAATGATCACAAGGTGACGCACAAGGAGTTAGAAGGCTTTGTGGGGGAGTGACAGTTGTGCCAGAGGTGGGGAGGAACAGGCTGCGAGTGACCCGGTTCTGCTCATCAGCTTGAGGCGATGTGCTGGGCAGAGCAGTACTCAGTACCAGGGGCTGGCCCAGCACGAAGGCAGAGAAACCTCATAATCTTCCTCTTTATATATTGCTGTCTATTCGGTGCTTCTTTTTGCTCTACAGCTGTAGTCCTAAGAACTGGAAGTTAAACATTTAATACCTAGCTGTGTCTAAAAATCTGGTGGCCACGTTGTGGGTGAGAATTTGCCACAGCAAAGGGGTTCCTGGAGCTGCCTGTTTCTCTGTGGCTGTGGCCAGCGAGCATCCTATGCCAGGCAGCTTGTTTTTACGGTGACACGTGCTCTGGGAGCGGACAGGCTACGGTGTGCAACTCTGCTTCCCAAGCACGGCTGCCCGCAAGCTTGCAGCTCTGGCACTGGTTCTTGGTACTGTAGTTCGTGGACTTCTCCTCTGGGGTCTTCTTCTGAAGAGAGGGGGAGCATAGCTCAACATGGCTAATGTTACGCTCCAGATACTTAAACAAGAGGGTCAATTGTGGGCCGTGAGAGCGGCAGCACGTCATCACTGCTGCTGCGCTCTGGGGAGCAAGTTGCCCATCTCTTGGCTGCTTCTTTTTTTCCTTCAATTCCTGTATTCCCAGCCCTGGGGTGTGAGGTTTCATTTTGTCCATTTCAAAGGCATGTGGCATGTAGGTGCATATTGACTGTGCGTGTGTCTTACTGAAAGCCATGAAATACCCTAGTCATTACGGATTCAGAGACGTTGGAAGTATGGTGCAGCATTCCTGGGTTTATTGAAATAATTGTCCCTTGTTTGTTTGTTTTTCCAGAGGCAGGCGAAGTAGAAACGTGGCAGCAAACAATAACATAGGCCTCGATGTTACCAAGCACTTGGCAAGCAGTTTTAGGAATGCTTCTGGTTGTCCTGCATGTGTATAAAGACTTAGAGAACTCTCTGACTGCGACGTGTTTCAGCGTTAAGGGAAGAAGAAATAAAACTAGGCCCTGTATTTCATGTGCTTGGTAATGGAGGGCTGAAGCAGGATGAGACAGGTGCTCTTCTGAAAAGAATGAAAGATCTGAGCAGCTGATTCATGGTGAAGCAATATGCTTTTTAGCTGAGAAGGTTTATTGTAGCTGAACCTCATGCCATCCCTCTAGCCGATATCTTAGATGAATCAGCAACTCACTATTATTATCTCAGCTGTACCAATAGAGTTTATAATATTGTTCTGTTGGTGCTATTTATACATCATCACATGCCTGAGTACTCCAGGCTGTGCTTTTTTCCCCACATTCTTGGATGATGTCATCGTGAAGTAGGCAGTTGTGTTGAACAAAGGCTTTCTTCAGCGCAACAAAAAATAAAGCTTACGGCAAGAGCACGCCACCAGACACCAGTGAAATATGGAGATAAGCTCCCCAGTTTTACCGCAGCTCCAGACGGGGCTTTCGATGCTTCAGTAGCTGGTCCCCCTTGGGAGTGGCTTGAAGAGAAGTCCTATGGCTGCCAGTGCAGAGCCTGGCCTTGGAGGGGCGTAGGGAGCAGCGCGCGCTGAAGCCTGGGATGGCTCTGCATGGAGACCTGAACAGCCTTGAAGACTGGAGCCTTGCCATGCACGTCTTCCCAAAACCAGGAGACTGAAGCCCGGTGTAGACCTACAGATGATTTGCAAAGGAAGAATTTAGCATCCTCAGTTGATTGCCTTTTTGTTTGTGATGTTCCAGTGAGCCTGAAATTCTTCTCCCCTATTCCCTGATGCATCACATGCATTTCCAGCTGTTCAGCATCATTCCATAAGGCCAGCAACATGTCAGCGTCAACAGCTGTGTTGCTCTCATCTGCTACTTGTCTTTGAGCCCACCGAGTTTTAACCACCGATGCTGTCGATCAGCGCGGCGCAGACACGGCGCGTGGAGCTTTTCCCCAGAAGTGGTTTCTCAGGATCTCACATGTCCTCCTGACAAGCATGTCACTGGGTCACAGACAGAGACGAAGGAAAGCAAGCGTTACCCCCACCGTCTGCCTGTGCTTTGCGGTGTGATCACAATAATAAGCAATTTATCCCAGAAGCACTCATCAGTTGGACACGATTACTAGCTACCCCAGAGACAGAGCTGGGACATGCTTACGCTGGGGTTTCCAGCCTCTCTTTATCTGCAGACCTCTACCTCTTTTTCAATGGAGGTTCAAAACCAAAGTGTGGAAAGCTGCTGTGACCAACATGAAGGGGCTTTCCCCGTAGGAACCTGTCCCCCAGGCAGGAGAGCTCTATCCCAGCCCTGGGGAAACTGGCCCTGTTGCCTTTTCGCAGTTACAGTGGTCACCGCTGGCTTGGGAATGGCCCTTCCTGGTGCCCTGGAGTCTTCAGGCTCTCTTTACATGCCTTCTTCCCAAAGCCTCCTTCCAAAGCTTGGCTCTGCACAAAAAACACATCACCATCTGATAAAGGCTCCAAACAGAAACAGGATGGTACAAACAGAAGTTTGGTACATTAGGAAGAGGTGCCAAAGTGGCAAAACCCCATGTGGCAGCCTGTGCAGCGTGGCTTCTAGCGCTCACCAGAGTGCCAGGCTGCCCCGCAGTATCCTTACAGACATCTACATCTCCTGCTCAGCCTTGGATGGGCTTGTGCATCTTCTCGTGGCTGTTGGGAAAGCTTGAGTTGGTGCAGAAACGTGGTGCCAGGGCCCAACCGGGCCAGCAGCCGCCCCTCTGCAGCTGGGTGGTTTCTCCACGCTTTGTCCACAGTCCTTATGCTGTCTGGTGACTGGAGATAGCCTTACACTCCCTCCAGCCGGATCTTGTGGTAATTGTGGCCTACCTGTGTTGTCAACTCAGAAATGACACTATATGGTTTATTTCCTCCCTGAACCAAACAAAACCTGGGCCAGCTTCCCGGCTGGCAAAAATCAGCATGGCTAAGGTGAAGTGATTTGTACCCCCTGATGCTCTTCATTATAGCCGGGGCTGGCAAGATAGAGCACATCATTTGGTACTTATTCATTATTGATGCTGGTTTTCTGTAGGGCCATTGATCATGAGCGAACGGGAGACAAATGGGTGAGAGCCGTTCCCTGTAAGCAGCCTACCAACAACGAGCTCAAGGTTGAGGGTCCTTCCAGAAGTGGCAAGTGGCTTTTAAACTGTGTGCATGGTGCTGGGCCGGCTCAGATAGCCCTGAGCCCCTCAGCTGGGCCCCTGCCCGTTTTTTGCTTCTCCATGGAGGGCAGCTTGCAGCGTGGTGCCCCCAGAGCTACGCTGGCAGTCACCCACCCCAGCACCCTGTGGGTCTCATTCTTCACACTCCTTTCTCTCTGCCCTTCAAATTAGGGTGTACTTAGTTTGAAGATACAGTCAAGGTTTTAGAAAAACCTTTGGGGAGGAGAAGAGGACACGGAGTCAGGGAGAGAGGGATGAAACACCTCATCACTTCTGGGCTGCTCAGCATATGTTTTGACCCTCTGGGCACCTGTGCTTTTGAGGGAAGAAGCCTGGAAAGAAGGTTTATCTGGTCTTAACGTGATGCTGCCTTGCTTGAGTTTATGCAGATACAGATTGTGCTGAACCTTTATTGAGCCTTTTGCTGCATCCCGACGCCCTTCCTTGCCTGCTCTGCTTGAAGGTGCGTAGGGGGGAGTACTCAGGGGCCAGGGAGAGATAACAGTTGCTCTTCTGTGGGGAGCTGTTGGTCTCCTGGACAACTTGGACAACTTGGACAACTGCCAAGTGGGAGCACAGGCAAAGAAAGTGGATGTCATCTTTGATGGTACGAAACAAATGGGTTCACCACCATGCAGCAGCAGTTTAGGGAGAGGAGAAGTCTCCTATTAGACCAACCGACACGCTCGGGAACACATGAACGCAGTTTTGGGTATGTGGCTTTGTGTAATCAAGAGGAGTGTGCTGAATGAATGGGCCTGGAGTAAGGGAGGCAAAAATAGAAACAGCCATCTGTCAGCGTGCTGCCGGGCGGCTAATTGGGAAGCCTCGGGTCTCCACTGCTAGATGTCCCGCCTCACTTCCTTACCAAGCAGAGACAGCAAGAGCAGCCTCTCCTTGGGGACTGGGCACAGTGTGGGTGCACTCCCCTCACACGAACTCCTTGAGAGAGTCCAGCGCAGAGCCACCAAGGTGATGAAGGGAGTGGAACCCCTTCCTTATGAGGAGAGGCTGAGGGAGCTGGGCCTCTTTAGATTGGGGAAGAGGAGACTGAGGGGTGACCTCATTAATGTTTATAAATGCATAAAGGGTGAGAGTCAGGACAGAGCCAGGCTCTTGTCAGTGATGGCAACAACAGGAAAAGGGGCAGCGGGTGCAAGCTGGAGCAGAGGAAGTTCCATGTGAATGTCAGGAGGAACTGTTTCACTGTGAGGGTGATGGAGCCCTGGGACAGGCTGCCCAGAGAGGTTGTGGAGTCTCCTTCTCTGGAGACATCCAAACCCGCCTGGATGCGTTCCTGTGTGATTTAGTCTGGGTGATCCTGCTCTGGCTGGGGGGTTGGACTAGATGAACTTTTGGGGTCCCTTCCAACTCCTAATGTTTTGTGATTCTGTGAAGCCCCATGGCAGAGAAGGAAAGGAGAGCTTCCTTCACAATGAGAGCCTGGCTGCCAAGCCTGAAGCAGAGGGGGGCGGCCCAGCTGGGCTCCCAGAGATACCGAGGCAAGATCCTTACTGTGAGACCTTACCGCTACAAACGGTGTGCGAACACTGAAGGCACTTGCATAACGTGTACTCAATGATGGATCTTGTGCTCACCCCACGTGTTGGAAACTTTGTTAATGTGATGCTACAGGCAGGAGTTAGTCCGAATTAAAGGCAGGAAATTCCAAGGTCTTGTTCTTATGGAAACTGCGACAGTTATGTGGGCTGGTGAAGGAACTAGAGATAACCCCATTCAGAGTAGATAAAAATGTTACGTATGAGCAAGGAAACTGAATTGCAGTTGCGGTGGGAGCCATGCATCTGTATATCTTGACCGTTGTGTGCAGTAAGTGGGAACTCCGCCATGCTGTTAAAATTAATTTGGTGTGTTTCTTTTAGGGACAAGTCTTGAAATTCTTCACCTTAAAACTCCAGTGAAGGTAACAGAGAGTTTTAAATCCAGAAGGATTCATGTAGGTGGGATGAACTACGGTCTTGATCATTCCTTCTGTCGTGGTTTAGTGGTGGGTGTAACCGTGGAAAGCACCCTGAGATGTCTGCAGCCTCACCAGGAGGAAGCCGCATGTCTTGAATGCAAATACTGGAATTGATTCCTTGCTGACCACCACCTCCTTTCTGGGACCAAACCCATGGCAGGATCCTGGAGAGTAAAAGCCATGTGTCAGCACCGATGGTAAGACCTCAAGGCGCCCCTTCCCACCACAGTACACACTTGCCCATGGACTGGTGCACTGGCAGGCTGTGTACTGTTTCCAGGAGCTCTCAGGGTGACTGCAGGGATGAAAGCCCCCACGTATCTGACTGCTGTCAGCCACCCTGCACCCTTTGGTGGGGACACTTTAGTCACGTTCATCACTACCTTGGTTTGGGGACCACTGAAAGAGGAAATGGGATTTGGTACCTGCTGCCCCAGCACAGTGGGGAGGGAAGGGGAGGGGATGGGAAGGGAGGGGAGGAGATGGAGGTGGTGGTGGAAGGGATGCTTTCGCAGCAGATGTGGGAGGGGATGCTTTCCTTCTTCGGCTAGGCTTTCTCTCAGGGCTGGGGCCCCAGGAGATGCCTGGGTTTTTCAGGGTGGCAGTGGGAGAAGTTTTTCTATAATTTAGTTGCAAAGCCCTTACCTCACCACTAGTTTTCTTCCTCCAAGACAGCAATCAGCATTAAAGTTTTGTTGCTGTAACGTTACGCACGTGGAATTTGAGACATTCTGCTTCTGCTTTGCTCCGTTTTAATCAGACTTGCTTGAAATGCTGGATTTAAATGGGAAAAACGGCAAGGGTGTAGAAATCTCCACCACAGGCTGCGAGGTGGGAACCGCATATGGAGCCCGGCACGAGGCACTGGGACTGCCTGACATCCCAGCATCAAATACTCCTGCACAAGGAGAAGGTGAGCGCCAAGGGCAGAGAATGGTTATGCTCTATGTGGGAGCTGGGTTCATGCTTTGAAGATCAAGCTTAAAAGTCGCTGTTGGGTTCCAAACGATGATTTTTATTTTCATTTGCATCAAAATGTTTAAGAGCCTCCAAAACCCAGCATTTTTAAAAATAACTTAAAACATACTGTCTGGCAACGCGAGTCCCAGTTAGCGCAGAAGCAGCCGGGCTCTCCTCATATAAAGCAAATAACTGAAAAAAAATCAGAAGTGAAAGAAATACCTTGTCCTCAACTTAACTCTGACAGCTTGTATTGTATTTTTGTTCCAGAGGAAAAAAGGCTCTGTGAAACTTGGGCTCTCATGGCCAGGACATGGCCCTGGGTGATCAGCAAAACCCACGCGCCACCAAAGCTTGCGCAGAGGTTTGGAGCCTTGGTTTGAATTCCATGGCTTCTTTTGTATCTCAAAAGCAAAGCCGCTAAATTAATGTGTCAGAGAACCCTCTACCAGCACAGGTCTCCTCAAAGCCCTGGAAGAGGGTTTGATCAAAAGGTTCCTCGAGTCTGCAAACCTTTTGAACAACCCCTGTGAATGTTTATGCTTTCAGAGTAAACCCTAACCAAGCAGGCTCGCATGGGCTGGCATCTTGCTATGGAGATCTCCTATTTATTTCCTTCTTGCCCAGATCCTCTCCGTTCCCCTGGACTGGGCTTTCCAGGCGGGCATCCTAACCTTTTTATTGATAGGCATGTCAGTGGGCCCAGGGGAAAATAAATAAATAAATAAATAGCAATATTTACACACAAACTAAATATTTAGCTCTAGTTGTAAAACCCCGAATGAAAAGTAATTTTATATTTTGGTTTAATTCAATGTCCAATTCATGTGGATCAGGCTGCGCAGCGTTCACTTGTCCAAACTACCAAGATAATCCTCCCCACCGACAGAAATGCGCTTTGATTACTGAGCAATAAATACTATCTCTTTTTTTTTTTTTTGCTGTATGCAATTTTTATTTCTTTTTTTTTTATCAGCAGACAAAAGCTGACATTTATTTTACCGATAGCCCTGTATTTCCCCTCCCGCTACCACCGCAGCAGAATTTCCCTTGCCCAAGGAAATTGAGAGGATCAGAGCAGATCTGATGTTCCATTAATTTAAACCAGCTGCCAGGGCTTGCATATTGTAGCAGCTTTAAAGTGATTGAATTTGGATTATTTCAAACTCTGCAAAAGTCCTGCCTTGCCTGATGGAGGCGTATCAAGTGACAAAATAAAACACGACACCCCCCACCATAGGAGAACGTTGGCGTGTACATAACGTTCTCTTCCTCGCAACGGGCAGGTCAGAAGCCGTGGAAAGAACAACCTTCATTTATTTTTAATTTTTATTTCTTTTTTGGCTGGGTTTTGAAGCTGTTTGAAGCTGAAGCCCAGCGAAGTGGAGACACCTGGTGTTTGTTATGGCAAATTCACTGAAAATATGAGGGGTGGGGGAGAGAGAGAGGGGTGTCAGGGTGCCCTGTCTGGGGTACAGCACTCAGCTGTGCAGCTGCCGAGTTCTCATCCCCTGAAGCGGTCTCTCCCAGGGCTGCTGTATCCCTCCCCAGCACGGGTCTGTGGGGGCTTTGCATGACAGCTCTGCGTGATTTTGGGGGGGTGACATGACACGACGGACACACGTCACCGCATCAGCTGTTAAATGGAAGCGCTAACTTTTGGGTAATAACCATTTTGTAACGCTTAGTGAGTGCTTGTGTAATGCCGTTCCGAACGCAGGAGGAGTTTACAGGCGGCCAAAGGAATATTAAAGTTTCACTGCACAAGAAATACCGCGGCTGCCAAGGCCTGATTACTCATAAAACCCACAGCGTTATCGCCATCCATCACTGCCGCTCTTCTAATGACCGAACTAAAGAGAGAAGCATCAAAGCTGGGGGGTGGGGGTGGTGGCCTCGTCGGATTTTGGGAGCAAGGTTCCCCAAATACAGGGCAAATGCTAGAGCTCGATGCGTGCCATTATTTAATTTTTTTTTTCTTCTTTATTTTAATTTTTGACCAAAAAAACCCCCAAAGAATCATTTGAATAAATCACAAAACATATGTTCTGTTTTGCTGTAAGAGCCATGAAGTTTATGCAGCGCTCTATTATGGTGACTGCTCGGCTTTTCATGCATTCCTAAATTACCATGTAATCTAAAACCTTGTTTTCAGCTGCTCTATATTGGAAAGTCCCCTGCAATAATCAGGATGATTACAGGCTAGCGCAGAGAACAAAACTTGTTTGTATTATTGCAAATAAAAAGGCAGTTTATCAGAAATTTTACCTTTTTGAGGGGGAAAAAAAAAATACTACTACTAGTAGTACTACTACTGCTACTAATCTTTCTCCTCTCCCTGGCTTGGAAATATTTTAAGCATGGAATTAATTTTGGCCGCCCCACGACTTAGAAACACACGGATACTCGGTGTAAAAATATGTTTCTTTTCCTGTAGGGACATGACTCTAATTGGTGTGCCAAAACTATCTCACAGAGATTTCATTGTCATATCTCCTTACATCATCTTAATGCTATTTTATTTTACTTTGTCAAAGTCATATTAATGTAAATGTGCTCTTGATAGCAAACAGAGTTCTTTCCTTTTTTTTATGCTAAGCAGGATTCAGCTGACTCTAATAAAACAGCTTGCAATCCATTAGGCTATAACAGTAATATAGTTATTTTGTTTCCCAAATAAAGGCCGCGTCAGAGGGCTGTATAAGGATTTTTTTGTCTTGTTTTTCCACAATAATTGCTTGGGTGGGGCCACATTCTGATCTTTAAATGAATAGTATCGCTTGGAACAAACACTTGGTATATCTTTTATCTTCCCCTCGCAATGCAGCCCAGAGTTTTCTTTGAAAACGCAAAGCTACTTTTCCAGATAAGTCATCAAAATGTTTCCAAAGTATTTTAACTGCCAGATTAACTATATCTTGAATGCAAAGATAGATGGCTTACATTCTTCATGCAGAAATCCGGCCAACGCGGAGCAACTACTGACAAATTAATTTCTTCTGCAACAGTGGGGGGAAAAAAATAAGGGGAAAAGGAAAGGAAAAACCCGCCAGTTTGCTGTGCAAAGCTCAGAAAGGTAAATAGGAATTTGAAAAGAAAATAAGGTGACTTGTTCTGCAAGGGCAATCTGTAAGCAGAGGGTTGAATGTACATTTATTTGCTCTCTTCCCAGAGTCTCTGTTCTAGCCTCCCCTTAATGTATTCAGCTAATTAAGGACCGCAGTGACCTTGTGGCAGATTTTGAAATCTAGGAATTTCTTTCTTATTTTATTTTTATTTCTTTTAACGCTTCCTCCCCCTCCCCTCCCCTTCCCACAGAGCTTAATACAATCTGTTTCAGGTCAAAGTCTGTTTATGTCAGCAATGTTCATACTACACAACTAAAATGTTTTAATGCATTTATCAACTGGAAAAAATATTGCAAACATTTCATTTCCTTTGATACAGACACAAAAAAACCCTCTGCCTTCATTGCAAATTCTTGGTCGTATGAATCATTCTGAGTAATATTTGCTTTAAACTTTCGTGTGGTTCTACAAACAGCCCTTTATATGGCCGGACTTCAAAGCTGCTAGAAATAAAGGTTAGCAATGCGATAGGAGTAATCTATTATTAGGCACGAAACATTAAACCACTTTTAGTTATAAGCCTTAAAACCTGAATAAATCTGGGTTGGTTTTTTTTAACTTGCTGCGTATTTATTGTGCTTTTGGTTCCTGAAGTCATTTAGTGCAGAGAGACTGTTTAGAGCTGAAATATTTTCCGTAGGGATGCAAACCACAGTCGGGTTTAATTGTTCCTGAGATCTGATTCAGAAAAACTCTGATATTATCATCGGCGTCTCGTACGGCCGAGCCTGAGACGCTCCGCTCCGTGGTTCTCGCGGTGTGAAATGAATCTTTTACCGGTGTGCTGACCCAAAAGGGGAGGTGGGAAGGGAAGATAAAATTCTCCTTCAAATAGCAGGGAGGAAGGGGGAAATAACACTGCAGAACGTCACAGCCAGCCCGCCATTGACGTCAACTGACCAAAAATCCAATAACCCCAACGCGTGTGAGAGAAGCTTCCTTGACCGAAACACCCCGTGGTGCCGCCGACACTTTGTCCCGAGGTAGGGATGCCTGGGGAAGGGGTGGGGAACGCACTGTGCCCCCCTGCACTTTCAGCCGCTTGGTGCGGTTGCGGTGTGAAGAACGCGCCAAGCATCAGAGAGGAGCTGGATGTCACAGGCGCATAGCAACAGGTTTGGGGGACTCCAAACTGCTGCGCTCATGGAGCGGGCAGGAGTGATGCTCCATCTTGGTAATATTGTGTTCTTGATTACAGATTAAAAATAAGCCCGACAGTCGAAAACATGTAACCCTTCAAGCCAAACAGGTCAGCCAGGAACAAACTATCGTTTGAAATCCAGAGTCTGAAATCCTTGTCAGGCTGGGCCCGATCCTGATCCCGCCGGTGCCAGTGGGAGTTTTACCATTGACACCATAAGCCCCGTTTCCTCCTTCCGTTGACTTCAAACCTAAAACATTTGCTTTATTTCCTTAGGTACCACAGCCGCTGGCTTTCCTGCCGCTCGGTGCCAGGTGGGGCAATGGGACGATTCATTCACCCCTTCCCACAGAGATGTGGTAGGCTTGGCACCACCAAATGCCCCCAGCACTTCGCAGAGACATTGGCTACCTTGGGTCACATCACCAGTGGGACCTCAGCCACGTGTGGGAAGAGGACCCCAAACGTCTTGCAGGTGGGTAATGTTCAGATGTTGTGCATGGAGAAGGCACCGTCTCTGTGCTGGAACAGAGTGTAGGCCAAGTATTGAAAGAAAATAATGCCAAAACTATTTCCCTTTTGAAACATACCTTTAATTAATAAAGTGAGATATTATCTGGAAAATTACTTGGAAATCCTTTTTAATTAAAAAAATCATTTTAAATTTCAGCTCTCTCAAATTGCACTATAGGAGTATCATGAGGTCTGTTAAGACCTGTGTAAAGTAGGAGTCCTTGTTCTAGGTAGCAGCAGCAGCCTGTATAAACAGAAATCAAGGCACAGCCAAGGCTCCTGCTTCCTGAAGTGACTGTTGCTTGTAGGATGCTCCATACGCAGGCAGTTGTTGTACAACCTTAGTTTTTCCACAGTGAAAAAGTTTGTCAAAGTTAAGGGTGGCATCCCTCCCAGCTGCCTGTGGGACAGTGCCCGCCCACCTCTTTAGTAGGAGAGAGTCATTAAGGGGAGGGGGGAGTCTCCCCTGTTCCCTTCTCCTGAGCTTCTCAAGCTCACCTGGTCCTGAGCCAGCCTGGTTTAACAGGTTACCCTGCAAACACCTGGACGGTGGTACCACGCGAGGTCACGCGTTCGCAGGAAGTGTGTGCACACATGGCTGTAACAGTTGCAGCGTAAGGAGCGATAGCCCTGGCCAGCAACAGCAAGAGGTGCTCGCATTGCCAGGGCAGGTGAAAACAGAAGGAAATCATTTATTTGGGGGGCACATAGGACTGAAGGAGGTGACAGGTATCAGACAGACTCATCCTGGTCTTGTGGGCTTTTAATTTGCCCCACAAATTTTGGTTAGCTGGAGAACACGTGGACACGAAGAACCGTACAGGGCCATCCATTAAACATTAACTTATTGTAGACCTTTAAAAAAAAAAAAAGAAACCTGCTCTTATGATATTAAAACCATAAGGGAGAAGAGATGCCAGGCCAGAGAAAGGAGCCAGCTGACTGCTGAGAAGCGGCGATGGTTTTGCTCCGTAGCTTTGCCGTTTTCAGTAATCTGACTCACTCGGGTATTTTTAGCCACAGTAACAACTTCCATTGTCAAACGATTTTTCATTTGAATTTTCCTCAAATTATGCTGTCCTCTCGGCCCCCAGATTCCTTTCTCCAGTGAAGTGGTGCTGCCCTCCATGCCCTGAGGAGGAAGGGGAGCTGTGGAGGACTCTGATGATTTGGACCACATGGTGGAACAAGATAGATCTCAGCGTCAGGTTGGCAGGATATTTCCCTTTCTTCAAAGGTCTCCAAGCCCAGCAAGCTTTTCTTTGATATCTTTCCAAAGGGATTTATCAGCATCGGGGCATACATTTGTTTAGATTGTTCTTGTAGGGTGGGACTTTTAAGAGAGCAGAAGAGTGCCAAGTGCCAAATTCTCACCAACCTCTCCATAAAGACTTCCTTAGCTTCCTTTGAAAAATCCTAGCCATGCTCCCCATCGCTCTGCGCATCCCAGCTGGAAAGGTGCCCATGGTGCCCTCACAATGTGGGCATGAGGGATACAGGAAGGATTGTGACATTTCAGAAAACAGGCGGAGGAAGAACTGGCTCTAGACAGGAAATGCATGGAAATGTGGAGGTTGGGGAGGAAACAAAAAGAGAAACGGAGACCAAATTCCCTAGACCCATCATCTTTGGGTTTTTTTAATCCTTCCTCTCTGTTTATTATCCCTCTTGGGTTTTTCCTGACGTATCTTAATTAAAAAAGAGGTAAGCGCGTGCTGTGTATCGAGAGCACAGGTAGAACTTGGGCCCCATCATCAGCTTCTGCCCGTGTTCCAGACTGGAGATGCGCTGGAAGAGATGCAGGTGACCTGACGGCACCAGGCGTTAGTCTGGTCCTCCTCTTGGCTCCAAAAGAAAGAGCAGAGGCTACTGCCCTAGGACAGAGCCCACGGTGAAGTTGGATGTTTGGCAACCGGCTGTCTCCATCTACTTTTCATAAAGTAGCAGGTAAAGCCTCACTCGTTTTAATGCACTGCCTCCAAAGCAGAGCAAGAGATCTACTGGGAGCTGCAGAGAAACATTCAGGCAAGGAAGAACCCAGTAACAACTGTGCTGGTGGGCCAAGCAAGGGCTGCCAGAGCTGCTGGTCCTCCTGGCCTCAGGGAAAGGGCCTGGTGAGGGCTGTTTGGAAAGGATGTCAGGGAAGGGATTCCCATTTTGTGAGCAAGGAGATGCAGAGGCCGTTTCTGATCTGCTATAGGTGTGTTTATGGTGATTTGTGAGCTATAATGGGGTTTGGGGGTCCTCAGGTTTGCACACTGAGAAGGTCCTTCCAAGTTCTCTAATACCCACCTTGTTGTCATGTACCTGGCTGGTGCTTTCCTAAGGGGCGAGTACCCAGAGATTGCCGAGAGCCACAGCACGTCTACGATCTAGCTTGTCCTTGCTGCCTCTTGGCTTCCAGAGAGAATTTAAGATGCTGGTTTCCCCCTAAACCCCTATGGCTTCGTCTCGGCAAGGACAAGCGGTTCTGTTAAGGCTGGTCTTACATCACGGGCTAAGTAAGCCTCAGCTCATCCCTTCGCGCCCCATGTGGATCCAGGGATTAGAGGTCGGCTCCCTAATTCAGTGGGGTTGGGCACAGACCTGCTGCAGCAGGGAGAGGCTCCTGGAGAGACTCCGCAGTATGTCTGTCAGGGTGCTGGACTTGGGCCAGTATCGGCCCTCGGGGTCAGTGGCACGGGAACTGGTTTTGAGGCACTCCTGACTGGATAAGCTTCGGGAAATCGGAGTTTCCCTTTGATTTATTTCAAACATCCAGCTACTGAAAAGAAGGCAGGGCCCTTTCTCATGTGTTTTGGAGGTGTAGTGGAACATACGCATATGTTGGTGACATTATTAATGTTTATCAATACGTAACAGGCGAGAGTCAGGAGGCCGGAGCCAGGCTCTTCTCAATCATGGCAGCGGGTGAAGGCTGGAGCAGAGGAAGTTCCATGTGAATGTCAGGAGGAACTGTTTCACTGTGAGGGTGATGGAGCCCTGGGACAGGCTGCCCAGAGAGGTTGTGGAGTCTCCTTCTCTGGAGACATCCAAACCCGCCTGGACGCGTTCCTGTGTGATTTAGTCTGGGTGACCCTGCTCTGGCAGGGGGGTTGGACTAGATGAGCTTTCGAGGTCCCTCCCAAATCCTAACATTCTGTGATTCCTTGACACAACTCTGCGAAGGTCCTTCTTCGCTGTGCAGCATCACATCGGCGGTGCAAACCTCTCTGGAAGTGGCGACATCAGCCTCCCGGTGACATTTAAATGTGTTTGTGATTTGATGGTCTTCGCACAAAACGTTGGCTAAAACACTTTAATCTTTAGGTTTTATTTTTAGAGTTTATGGCTGAAATATTTCAGCTCTGGGCAGTCCTTCCCACGGCTTTTAGCAGTGACACTTGCAGTTGCGTTTCACACAATTAAACAGCCAACAATACTTAATGAAGAAATAAATAACATCAATAAAGTAGTAAATAATTATATGCAGGCGGACACCAAAGACGTTATCCATCAGGCAACAGCTGGGAGCGTACTAGTTTTGATTAATCAATAGCATTGCGCAATAGGAGCGGGAACCCTGGCCAGGCCTCCAGGGGAAGCACCTCTGCCTCCCTAAGCAGCGAGATTCGGTGTTTTAAACAGAACTTCCAGCAGAATCCTTAATTAAATGTAACAGCTGGGAACTCCTCCAGCAGCAAAGGCCACACTTTCCCAGGCAGGCCGAGCAGCAGGAGTTAACCCAGGCCTGGTTTAACCAGGCCTTGCCGGTAGCTCCTGTGAGTCACTGGCATGGCTCTGCTGGGGCGGGGGGATGCTGATGGGTACCATGTCCATCAGCGAAGGCACTGTGGCAGGGTTTGAGGGAACCTCTCACTATGGGGCTGGTGGTGCCTGGCTGGGAAAAACGAGTCAGCACTTTTTGGCTCTGCCATGGGAAAGGCAGCGGCAGGGCATAGCCATGGGGCCTTACCCTGGTCTGGGCAGCACTCGGAGCAAGCCCTTGCTCCCTGGGTTCTTTCAAGATGTAAAACCAGTTGAAACTTCACATGCGTGCGGTGGGTCCTCAATGCCCAGGGTGGGAGGGGTTGTGCTGAAGACAGAGAGGTCTGGTTCATCTTTAACCGCACCTCCTGGATGGAGGAACCTTAACAAAGCTTTCGGGAGAAAGGGATCACAGACTCACAGGATTGTAGAGGTAGGAAGGCACCTCCAGAGATCATTGAATCCAACCCCCCTGCCAAAGCAGGGTCCCTAGGACAGGTCGCACAGGAAGATGTCCAGACAGGGATGGAATCTCTCCAGAAAAGGAGACTCCCCCCCCCCTGGGCAGCCTGTCCCAGGGCTCCCTCACCCTCACCGGGAAGAAGTTCTTCTGCATATTGGTGCAGAACTTCCTGTGCTCCAACTTGAGGCCATTGCTCCTTGTCCTGTCCCCACAGACACTGAGAAGAGGCGGGCCATGTCCCCCTGTGTCCCACCCTTCAGATAGTGATGACCATTGATTAGATCCCCTCTCAGGCTTCTTTTCTCAATGCTAAGAGCACATCCCTCTTTACATACCCATTCCCCAGTGCTCCCGCTGCCAGCCCATCAATCTCTGCAGTGCTGCCGCCTCCTCGGGCAGCAGCCCCGAATGGTGCTGGGGGTTTCTCCCTGACCGCTCTGCCGGACTGCAGGCTTCTTCCTTCCCCTTTTGATTTTTCCCTCCTGCAGTGTGTAAGGAGTTTAGAAGGCGGCAAACCATCAGATCACAGCACTACACCCCAGCCCAGGTAACAGGCACAAGGTTTTGTAGCCCTTGGTGCAGCAAATGAGGAAAGGGGAGAAGGGACAAGGACGGGTTCCTGGCATGTCGGGGACAGGTTTCCAGAACCTATGCTCATGTCCTGATGGTTTGTTCCTTGTGAAGCTAATCACTGGTGGCTTCTTGACATCTGAAGAAACAGCAGCACCACATGGCTTCCAGCATAAATCCCATCCTCGCCTCCAGCAGAGATGGGAGCAAGGAGCAAGGCTCTGGCTTGAAAGACATGAACCAAGCAGATACATGAACCCCGGTCTGAAGGGTTATCTTAGTTCTGTGCAGTGACACACGTGTCTACAAATTTCACAAGCATGAGGCACGTGGGTTTGTGGAGCTGGGAACAGCACCGTGCTGGAGAAGGGACAGGGAAAGCCCTTGGCTCTTGTTTGAGAAACGGACATCTGCAGAAGTCAACGGAGGGAAGATCCATTCTCTCCCAAACGCTGCCCAAAGATCAGTCTTGCAGCCTTATTCTCCAAACCCTACCAGAGGGAAGACCAGGAACGGAAATGTTATTGCATGATAATTGCTGGCAGCACCACAAAACCCAGAGGCTTTCCATACCCACCTCTAGACACACAGGCACTAATAAACCTCTGTGATAGTGTTAATATTCCTGATAGTCTCTGCGGACTCCTTCTCCTAGACATGAATCCCATTATCCTCTGTGAACCTGAAGTAAATCTGTGGGTGTTTAAAGGTGCTGCCAGTAAACTGTGGCACTGCTGCCTGGTCACAGTCCCCATATGGCCCATCATCAAGGCACCTGCCAGCCACGTATCACAGCCCAGACAAACAATACCAAGCAAAAGCAAGTGAAAAGTGCTCACAGTTCCTCTTTGAGACCAGAAGGTATGACTATGGGTCTCCTTCTTCACCTGACGAGTTTAGTGGGCTCGCTTCTGCCAGCACTGCGTGGAGCCTGCCTTTGGGAAACCATCCCCACAATATCCCTCGATCCACACACATGTTTCTCTGGGTGGATACTAAGGCTGATAAAGAGAAATTGAGTATGTTTCCTGCAAAACTAAATCCCAGTTGCAAGGCAACTACGTACATTAATACAGCGTAGGTAACCTACAAACTGAATGGGTCTTCTTTCCTTTCCCTAGAAGATGGGAAAGTGCTATCAGTAAGGCGAAGGTAAGGGCAGGGTTTGGGGTGGTTTGTTGGTTTTTTTGAGTGGGGTCTAATTCTTTCACAGAGTACCCCCACTGGCTTCAGGGACAGTATTTATGGCAGGTATTAATTTGTCCAATGAGGTAAATTAGAAAAATGCAGAGGGAAATAAAAGCTTTTGGTAAGATACAGATCTCTCTCTCTAGAAAAGTAGTGTGTTAAGTAAGAAATGATGTATTGAAGTGATTTCAAAATAAACCCTTATTCAAGGTCCAATTACAAAGAACTTTAAATAATCTATTTTCTTAACTGGAAGGAGGTTCACAGAATCACAAGGTTGGAAAAGACCTTTAAGAAATATCAAGTCCAACCGTTCCTGTCCTATGCTAAACCATATCCCTAAGTACCTCACCTACCCGTCTGTTAAACACACCCAGGGATGGTGACTCAGCCCCCTCCCTGGGCAGCTTGTTCCAGGTCCTGACAACTCTTTCAGTGAAGAACTTTCTCCTAACATCTGATCTGACCCTGCCCTGGCACAGCTTGAGGCCATTTCCCCTTGTCCTATCTCCTGTTACCTGGCTGAAGAGACCATCACCCATCTCTCTGCACCCTCCTGCCAAGTCAATGTAAGTGGTCATAAGGTCAATAAGGGCTCCTTCTCCCAAACCCAATAAGGTTCCCACAGACCTCCTTTCCCAAGCGGACAGTATTTGGTGTCCTGTTCACGGTATCAGGTAAGACAAGCAGATGCTATTCAGGTATTTCTCCATAGCCCTGTTATTCCTGCTTTGTCGTTGTGAGATCAAATCCTTATTTCTAAGCCAGGAAAGGGCAGGTCTTGGCAGACCACCTCCTTTCTCCCTGTCCCAAGCCTGCGGTTCCCATTGATTCTGCTCAAAATGGTTTGGTTTTTTTTTCCCTTAGGTCACGGTTTTCCAGTGATTTTCATATGGGGTGGAAGCAGTGCCCCCAGGCATGCGGTGCTGGGCAGCCAGCTCTCACCTTGCCCTTGGCAGCTGACCTCAGGGGGTGCTGCTGTAGACCTGACCATCCCCAAATTTCACCAAAATTCAAGGGTCTGGGGTTGAGATCTTTTTGGAGAACTGCAATTTTCAGAGCCCCTTCTGTTGTGGAGCTAGGTAGAGTACCTCTCGTAGCCATTATTCAAATGCAGCATATGTTTTGCTGCGAATTTTCAGTCGAACTCTTTCCAGTGATTTCCAAAATAAATGAGACTTTGCATAGTCCTTTTTCCGTATTTAACACTGCCTTCCCGGCGCCGCAGCCAAGGCTTCCTTTTAAAGGCGTGTGCATGAGATTATGCAATCATAGTATTCCGGATACCCAGAGCAATTACAATAAATCAAGCTAGGTATAATGAAGATGAGCCAAAGCATCTGTTTCCCAAGAGAATTTAAAGAAAGAAATAAAAAAAACCCCCACAACCAAAAAACCTGAACCAAAAACCAAACCACAGGCTCTGTCATCCCCGGAGGCTTGGGTCCGTGGTGGTTAGACCTCGGGGGGTCTTTTGCTTCAGGAACATGTCCAACCCTCACTTGGGTATGAAAGGAGAAGAAGGCAGACTCTCCACCACGTCAGATATCCGTGCTCCCTGGAAACAGCAGTGGCGTGGCCCCACATCCATGCAGCAGAGCTGGACTTGCAGATCCATTCCTTTTCCCTCGTAGTATTTTAGTTTGACCAGAGTACCTGCACTGGGAAAAGGAGGAGGAGGAATGATTCCTGCATCTTCTTCAGTGTTTGCCAGGCAAGCCCGGTGTTTATAGTCTCTTGTTATTTCAGCCCGTCTGCAAGGCTGGTTCAGCAGGCGCTGCAGAAATGGCCATGTAGGTGCATGTGTGTCCCCGCCGACACCAGCGCCGGGCACCACCGCGACCCAGGGGGCAGAGGAGCACTTGCCTGTTGAGCCAGTCATCCATGGAGGCAAGAAGCATTCTCCCCAGGCCGTCAAGTCAAAGCACCGCGAGCAATTTGGCTTTGTTCCTTCTCCGCTGCTATTTGGCGCCAGATGCCAAAAGCCTTTTCCAGGCAAAATTCGGGAGGAGGTGAGTTGCAGAGCCGTCCCTGTCAGATTGTTTGCCTCACTGCCTCACGTATGTACTTAGGTAGGAACGGCTTGAAGACAGCTTAGCCAAAGGTTAAACGCTGCTAAACCGTGCCGGCTGATTGACTCGTCAGGCTCGCTGCAGCCGTGGCTCAGGTAGAGGCTGATAGTTGTGGCAATAAACATGTAGAAGCGGCCACTGGAGCTTATGGGGGGAAAATCTGCAGGCAAAAAGGGAAGCGGGAGGTGGGGTGGTGGGCATGCCAGCGATGCGTCCTCCAGCAGCCGATGTGGGACCGGCCAGCAGCCCCACAGGTCCTCGGGAGCTCGTGGAGCCCGTCCTGTGTCACTGCATCTCCTACGAGTGCTGTTAAAGATCTTGATAACTGTGGGGTCACGTGGCCTTGTGCAAACCCAACTGGGAAAAATGGGAAAACTCAACCCAGATCAAGAGTTGCCCAAAGCGCTTAGGCACAGGCACGGCCTGTTGGAGCCCAGGAGGAGGTGAAGCCCGCCTACTTTCCAATGCAGATGGAGCAGAAAAAGGCAAAGCTTGAGTTTGGCTGGTGCACCCCTTTCCTGGGAAACATGCCTTGCCCTCCTTGGCAGCACCGGCTGCTCCCCTGCAAGACAGATGCTGACACTCCTCAGGGGCACGCCAGATTTACAACAGCCCAAAAAACAAAAAAAATCAACAAAAAACCAACCAGCCAAAAAATCAATAAAAACAACAACAACAAAAAAGAGTTTTCTTGGGAAAACCCAAAGCCATGGTGACAAAGACCCACTGAGTGGGAAGAAGTCAGCTTCTTTACTTAAACTGATTATAACAGCAGTGTGCGCTGACTGCTGCCTTGGGTAAATGTGGCCTGGAGATATTTCCAGCTCCAGTGACCCCCACCACGCAGGGAGATATATAGATAGATAGATAGATATGTATATATACACACGCGCGCGCACACGTATGTGTATTTTCACTGAAAACAGTTGCAGTAAATGATTTGCGGGGGGCTGGGCGTGCGGCGGCTGCTGGGTGTGCTCTCCTGCACACCGCTCAGAAGCTGAAGCCCACTCAAAGCCCGACCAGGCGACGTCCCCTTCCCAGCTTCACCATTAAATAAAAAGAAGTGGTATTTCGGTCGCATTTCGGACTGTTGTCCAGCAGAGAGATTTTATTAGGGATTTTGGTGAGAAGGCAGACTGGGTTTTAGCAGGTAAATTAGCACGTTTTCCAAAAGTGCTGCAGGAAGGATAGGCCAGGGATCGCTCGCTGGATGGTGACGGCATTTCAGCTTGGAGATGACAATTCAGCCCTTCAGACTGGAGATGAAACAATCTCCGTGGCCTTCAGCTCCCTCTTCCCACTGCACATAACGAGGCATAATTTTACATAAGGAGAGAGCCTGCGCTCTGAGCTAACGTACAAGTCACACCTGATTGAATATCGCCATTTCGGAGCCGCCACCTAATCACATTTTTTTTCAGGCTGTGTGAACAAAATAATGTGATTATAATTGCACGCGCTGTTTGTGTGTACGCGCGCGCCTGTGCGTTATGTATGTGTAATGACATTAGGGTGATAATATAGCTGTTTCTATTAGCTCCGTGGTATTAATAAGGTATGACAGAAAGTTATTTGATACTGTTTGAAATCCCACTTGCATTTCCATATTGCTCTCAGATGTAATTCAGGGACTTGATTTTTATGAGTTACGGCTCTGATGTCACTTGTGTTTTTGCCCTTAATAGGCCCCGCTGGAGCAAAATTCATCAGCCTCAATTAACAGCATCTGAAAAGCAGTGCCTTGGTTAGCAGCTGATCAGGTTGGGAACCGCGTGGGCTCCAGCTTAGCTGACCCATCACCTCCGGGAGGAACCAGATTTCCAGGCAGCAGGTAGCACCGTTACCAGCAACGATGCGCGAGTATTTGGAAGGGGCTGCCAAAATGCTGTCTCTTTCCATCCCACAGCTGCATCCTTTCTTACAGGGCTCATAGTGCTCTGGCCGTCCAGGCACCCTCCTAGTATCCTGTCCTATTTCTGTCCTAGGGAACTTGCTTTGGCATGGGGTTGGACTCAGTGATGTTTGGAGGGCCCTTCCAACCCCTACGATCCTGTGAATCTGTGATCCCCATTTTTGTGGGATCCACCCTGCCACCGCCAGTTACTCTGCCGTTAAATCTCTCTGCCACTTGGCAATGGTGAACCCCCCGTTTCTCAAAAGCCTGGAAGAGAAGAGCTCCGAAGAGAAAATCCGGACAGAAAGTGACCTGCATCCCCCCAAGCACCACCCAGCTCACTGGCCCCACGCAGGCATGGCCCCGTGCACGCCAGCACAGGTCAGCCTGGCTTTCCTTCCAAACACGAAGCCAGGCTTGGAGCCTCCGATTGCTTCCTGTCAGCATGCCCAACCATGACTATTTTTAATTGTAAGGCATGAAAATAAAGCCATTCAATAAATTCTAGCATTTTTGAATGCTTTTTTGGTTCAACTTGGGCTGTTTATTCAGAGAGGCCTTCCTTCAGCCCCGTTTCCAGCTACTGCTCTGTCTGATCGCTGTCCTTTCCGCTGTAACCTACAGATCCGCTGGTGTTACCCTTGCAGTGGTTTATGGGTTTGCAGTACTTTATTGACTCGGCATTACTGTAGGCTGCTTCTCCCCACCCCTCACC
>VZTU01003468.1:13775-24673 GCA_013400835.1 Zapornia atra | reverse complement strand
TTGAACCTCATTAGGTTCACCCGGGCCCATCTTTCCAGCCTGTCAAGATCAACTTCTTTCTTTCCTTTCCTCTTCTTATTGCACAGTGCAGGGACAGGGATTGATTTCTTGTAAAAGGACCGTTTTCCCAGAAAATGGGGCTTTGGTCCATGGCTGGGACTCCTAGTCATTATGTTAATAGAAATGAAAAATAGATGTTTCTGCTCAGAGAAACTGTGTGGTGTTTTTGAATAAAAAATATTTGGATTCCATGCAGAAGTTTGTATATTTATTTCAAACAAGTGGTAGATATAAATAAATAGTATTCCACTGAAGTCTACATAGAGAGTAATTCCATTCAAATACATGAACGTACACCAGTGTAAACTATTTTATTTATACATTCCTTTTTTTTTTCTGTGTACACCTAAAATACTGAGCATAAAAAAATCCCATGACAGAAAAAAAATCCTCCAAATATTAAATTGGATCAAATGCCCATAAATAAGCCTATATTGGAAGAATTAACAAACTGTTCCACTAACATGTATTGTTTAGAGCAATCATCTCTGTAATCTGTTCTCTGTAACAGAAACATGCCAGCTATCATTTTTTATTACAATCTTATGATAAAATAGTTGTGATGAGCCATCTTGCTTCAGAAAACATGTGGGCAATGCTTTTGTGTTGATTAGTGATGATTTTCTTTTTTATGATTGACTTCGCAGTTTGGTGAATTTTTTACTTTAATCTCAATATAAAAAGCAGTTTTTGAGAAATTATTTGGTTTAACCCCAGCCAGCAATTTATCAGCACACAACCAGTTGCTCTCTCCTAATCTCTGGTAGGATAGGGGAGAGAATCAGAGGGTAGAAGTGAGAAAACTAATGAGCTGAGGTAAGAATAGTTTGCTAACTGAAATAAATAAAGTGAAATAAAATAAAAAATAAACTAAAATAAATAAAATAACATACCCCTGCTACAGTACTCTATCTACTACTGCTGCTGCTGCTACTACAACTACTGAATTANTTACAATCTTATGATAAAATAGTTGTGATGAGCCATCTTGCTTCAGAAAACATGTGGGCAATGCTTTTGTGTTGATTAGTGATGATTTTCTTTTTTATGATTGACTTCGCAGTTTGGTGAATTTTTTACTTTAATCTCAATATAAAAAGCAGTTTTTGAGAAATTATTTGGTTTAACCCCAGCCAGCAATTTATCAGCACACAACCAGTTGCTCTCTCCTAATCTCTGGTAGGATAGGGGAGAGAATCAGAGGGTAGAAGTGAGAAAACTAATGAGCTGAGGTAAGAATAGTTTGCTAACTGAAATAAATAAAGTGAAATAAAATAAAAAATAAACTAAAATAAATAAAATAACATACCCCTGCTACAGTACTCTATCTACTACTGCTGCTGCTGCTACTACAACTACTGAATTATAATGAAAAGGAAAATAACAAAACAAAACCCAAGAAAACCAAATGTTGCAAATCAAGAACAATTGCTGCTGACTGATGCCTAGCCAGTCTCCTAGCAGAGATCTTTGCACCCCAGCCAACTCTCCCAGTTTATATGCTGAGTATAATACCATTTGTTATTGAATACCCCTTCAGTTTGGGTCAGTTTGGGTCAGCTGTCTTGGCTGTGTCCCCTCCCAGCTTCTTGTGTATGTCCAGACTGCTTGTTGGCAGGGCATGAGAAGCTGAATAGTTCTTGCTTTGGTGTAAGCACTACTTAGCAGCAACTAGAACATCAGTGTGTTATCAACATTGCTCTCATGCAAAATCCAAAACAGAGTACAGGACAAGAGGAAATGGGCATAAATTTGAATGTAGAAGTTCCACCTAAACATAAGGAGGAACTTCTTTACTGTGAGGGTGGCAGAGCACTGGAACAGTCTGCACAGAGACTGTGGAGTGTCCATCACTGGAGATATTCAAAACCTGCCTGGATGCAGTCTTGTACAGTCTGCTCTAGTGATCCTGCTCTGGCAGGAGGGTTGGACTAGATGATGTCCAGAGGTCCCTTCCAATCCCTGTCATCCTGTGATTCTGTGATTCTCTACTATACCAGGTTCTAGGAAAAAAAACCCAACTCTATCCTAGTCAAAATCAGGACACTTTCTTATCTTTATCATATGCTTCCATGCTGGGTTGATCTTTGCTGGAGGCTGGGTGTCCACCAAAGTCTTTCTATCACTCCTCTCCCCAAGTGGACAGGAGAAAGAAAATCTATAGAAAGGCTTATGGCTCCAGATAAGGACAAGGAGAGAACACTTGCCAACTATCATCATGGGCAAAGCATGGTTCAACTAGGCATAGAATTAATCTAATTTATTTACAAGCAAAACAGAGTAGAGAGAAATAAACCCAAAACTTAAAACATCCTACCTCCACCCCTTCCTTTTTTCCAGGCTCAGCTTTACTCCTGAATTCTCTAGGGTGCTCCCCCAGCAGCACAGGAAGATGGGGAATGGGGCTTCTGGCTAGTTTATCACATGTTGTCTCTGCTACTCTTCCCATCTCAATGCGAGGACTCCTCACACTCTTCCCCTGCTTCAGCGTGGAGTCCCTCTTGTAGCAGACAGTGCTCAATGAGCTTCTCCAACATGAGTCCTTCCCATGGGCTGCAGTTCTTCATGAACTGCAGAGTGGGTCTCTTCCATGGGTCACAAGTTCTTCCAGCTAACCTCCTCTAGTGTGGGCCTCTCTCTCCACTGGACCATAGGTCCTACCATGAACTTGCTCCAGTGCGAGCTTCCAAACAGCTCACAGCCTCCTTCCGGTGNCTTCAGGTGCCTCTACCCGTTCCAGTGTGGGGCCTCCATGCATGGCAGGTGGAATCTCTACTACCCATCACCCTCCGTGGGCTACAGGGAGACAGTCTGCTTCACCGTGGTCTTCTCCATGGGCTGCAAGGGAATCTCTGTTGCAGTGCATAGAGCACCTCATCCTCCTTATACGTCTTCACTGACCCCTGTGTCTGCAGTTTCTCACACTTTTTCAGTCCTCTGACTGGATGCAAAAACTGCTGTTTTGTTTTCTTTTTTTTTTTCTCTCCCTTCTTGAATATTTTATCACAGAGGCATTATGACCATCACTGATTGGCTTGACCATGGCCATCAGCAGGTTCATCTTAAAAACTAGCTGGTATTGGCTCTGTCAGACCTAGGGGAAGCTTCTAGCAGCTTCTCACAGAAGCCGTCACTGTAGCTTCACCACTACCAGAACCTTGCCAAGCAAACCCAAAACACCACCTGATGTTTCCAGTCATCCAGAACTTCAAGACTTGTGATTTTTGGTGAGGAAAGAAAAGGGCATTTAATCCTGGATGTACGTACACAAGAAAATGTCTTTGTTGAATTAATTNNNCTTTGTTGAATTAATTTGATACAACTATTTCAAGTTCCATTGAAACATCTGCTTTTTATTCATGGGAAAAAGGTGGTATGTGTATATTTTGGTATTTAGTCTCACATCTCATTGGAAAGGCAGTCAACAAAGTCAAATGCAATGGCTGAAGGCTGTGGGTTTTTTTCTTGCTTGGTACCTTTCACTGACAGAGCTGTGCTTTGTATCAGATGTGGTCAAAGGCGTCCAGCTTCCTTGGGCTTCTTCCCTAAGAAGGTATTAAAATATCACAAAACCTCTTTTGCTCTTGAAAACTTCCGTGAGTAGCAGATGTTCCAGAAATCGTCAAAAAAGGAATTACTCCAGACTCTGCATGAGAAGGTGGCAGAGCAGAAAATAACCACTTCTTCTTGAGGCTATCAAACCATGATTACTGAAATCTATGTCAATACATATCTCAGCTAATTTAGCCCTTTTTTTGACTTTGCTATTTAGAGGCTATCAAAGCAATAAGAGACATGCATTAACAAATTACCCAGGGAAACTGTGCTCATGTACCAGTGATTGGATTCTGGTGCAAAGTATTGACATGTCTAAGGGATTTTGGAGGAAATTTTGAGCATCACATTTTCAGGGGACAGAGACCAAAATAATTAAGGGCTACCTTCCCATCCATACAGTAACAAGGTTGTGTAGGACTGAATTTTAGGACTTAGACCATAGATTACAACAGACATTTTTCTGGGAATAATTAATATTTGGTACTTAAGGAAAATCAGGCAGAATTTTCTCTACCAGCAATAATTTCTAGTTTCCCTGAATCAATGACCTTTCTTTCATTGCCAAAGGAGGATATGGGGATGCTTACTAATATCCAGTAGTCTAAAAAGTTTTTTTTTCTCCCTTTCAGAGTTGTTCTCTCCCTGCCTTTCCAAATACTGACAGCTATTTCTGGTAGATCATTGTTTCAAGTACACGCAGTGCTACATATGGTGCTGATAGTATATATCTTTGTTGACTGTCACACATCTGTCTAAGGAATGAGTCTACAGAAATGCCTGCTTGGTGTTGGTGTTGTCTACAATACTGTGTAAGAATCTTTTTACTCTCATGCAGACTGGACCTGAAATATTAAAATTTAGTAATCTCTGACCTAATGTCTATTTATGGAAAACATGGAGAAAACAATTTTCATTAGTTTATCAGGAACATTCTTTTATCTACTTTTATCAAAACCTAAGAAGAATTGAAGGACATGTCTAGACTTTTATCAGATCAAAGAATGTGTGGTGATTCTTCCCTTCTCAATGCATCCAGTTTTTATCCTTGGAAATCATAGCATGGGAGGAGGTGGGACAAGTAGAGATGCACTGAGAATCCATCTGGTCTCAGGAACTGGAAGTACTCTAGCTTTTACTCATGCTGTCAGGAGTCACACTGGCACTTGTGTGTGAATACCTCACATTTGTGTGTACAGAGCATCTTTACAGGCTTTTTCTAGACTCCTCTTTCTGCAAATGTTTTCCATTGATCTTTCCTTCAGTTTTTTTCCCCCCAAGTTCAACTCTTCAATTCTACCCACTGATGCTCTTGCCAGAATCATTTTGGAAAGCCAAAGACAGCAGCACAGAGTCCAGAAGACTTTGATGAGCTGGAAAAGAAGTAGCTAATAAAATGAATTAAGAAATTATCTTGTCCTGTAAGAGAATAGTGTTTGCCATGCTAGAGGAGATTGCCATTCAGCATGGCTTGCAATTCAACACAACTTCAGTTTCATAGTTAACCAACTTTTAAAGTTGTTTATTGCTGTTCACATCATTGTTATGCCACATGAATTCCCTTTCATCTCTATGTTCAGGTTTTGGATACACTTACTTCTGGATGTGTTTCAAAGCCAGTAAGCCAAGGGCTTATAGTGCTGAAGAGGTTAGTCATAGCTTGGTCCAACTTCTGAACAATGATTAAGCTTATGATTTCTGAAATGTTTATGTGAGCTGTGTCTTGTATTGTTTATTGCTGTTGTTGACACTAACACGTATGGTCCAGATGACAGAATAAGATCTGCATTTGAGATTATGTGGTGTATTGTAAACTCAATTTTGCAGATGTACTTCTAACTAATCAAAGACAGAGGATTTGCTTTGAGTCACATGTTGGAAAGTTAATAGGGATATTTAATGCACCTCTTCCACGTCCAAATCGGAGAAGTTGACAGACACAAATAACTGGAGGCTTAGTGAGACATTTCTGAAGCTACTAACAGGCTCCTTTCTTTGGAAAACTTTAAGTGCAGCTGAAAGAGAGCTCTACAAATTATTTACAAAATAAAATAGTAATTAATACCTGCTGGTGAGAGCAGACTTAACAAATACTGAGTGTTCTGAAAAGTGACCTAAACTAATTCCCTCACAAGAGTCCAATGAAATACAATAAATATGTGACTACTCCCATGTTGCAGCTGAGAAAAACGATGTAGACTTTCATGTCATGGGCACATGACTAAGCCTGGTGACTTGTTACCACAATTTTCCTCTCCGTTTGCAGGGACAGCTAGTTTCTTCCAGAAAGTTTGTCACTTCTTTAGGGGCTGAACAACACACTTCTCCAAAAAGAAGTGCCGTTCACCCCTATTGACTTCTGACAAAACTGCTTTCAGAACCAAGTATCTTGGATTTGTGTTAAAAACTAATGAGAAGTGGGATTTTAGCACTTGTTTAGGTGCCTAAACTTGTGCTTAGAAGTTAATATCAGAGAAGCAAGGTTTTTTTAGTAAAAACCCATCAGAAGGTACTTGCAGGACCCAAATGTAGTGCCCTCAATCGACCAAGAAGGCCTCAGAGTAGGAAAAAATATTTGGGATTCCATTTGAGCTGCCATTACTTCTCCTATGTCCGGTTCTTTAACATTTTCTGTTGGGACTGACTTCTTGGCATTAGTATTCAGATGTAATTTAATTTTTATTTCATTTTGTGTTTTGCTTAGAAGACAGTGTCACCTCAGTGCCTGGTGAGATTATGGAGAAAATCATGCTGGGAGATATTGAAAAACACCTAAAGGTCAACGCATTCATTGGTCACAGACAACACAGGTTGAGGAGCAGAAGGTCCTGTGTATCTTCCTTTTATGGCAAGTTCACCCAGATGGTTGACCAAGGAGAACCAGTTGATGTTATTTTTATGGATTTCAGTAAGGCTTTTGATCCTGGGTCTCACAGTATCTTGCTGAGCAAAATGTCCAGCATACAACAAAGCCATAATGTGTTGGGTGGGCAATTGGTTGATAGGTCGGGCCCAGAGAGTGATAGTAAATGGGGTTACATCTGGCTGGTGGCCAGTCACAGTGGGGTTCCCCAGGGCTCCAGTTTAGGCCCAGTTCTTTTTAACATTTTCATAAACAACCTGGACTCAGGACTGGAGGGTATCAAGTAAATGTGCAGATGACATTAAATTGGGAGGAGCTGTTGATTCTGTTGAGGGTGGAGAAGCCNCATGAGCCAGCAGTGTGCCCAGGCAGCCAGGAGGGCCAACCTTATCCTGGGGTGCATCAAGCACACCATGGCCAGCCAGTGCAGGGAGGGGATTTCCTGCTATATGCTGCTCTGGTGCAGCCTCACCTAGAGTCCTGTGTGTGCAGCTCTGGGTGCCACAGTACAAGAGGGACATAAAAATATTGGAGACTGTCCAGAGGAGGGCAATGAAGGTGGGGAAGGGTCTGGAGGGGAAGTCTTGTGAGGAGAAGCTGAAGCCCCTTGGTTTGTTCTGCCTGGAGACTTAGGGTAGATCATGGTCTATGACTTCCTGACAAGGGGGAGCAAAAGGGCAGATGCTGATCTCCTCTCTTTGGTGACCAGTGATAGAACTGGAGGGAACAGCATGAAGCTGCAACAGGGAAGGTTTAGATTGGATGTTAGGAAGATGTTCTATACTGAGAGGGTGGTTGGACACTGGCACAGGCTCCTCAGGGAAGGGGTCACAGCACCCATCTTGGCTGAGTTCAAGAAGCATCTGGACAATGCACTCAGTCACAGGCTCTGACTTGTCTGGCCCTGTGTGGAGCCAGGAGTTGGACCTGATGATCCTTATGGATCCCTTCCAACACAGTGTATTCTATGATTCTATTCTATAATCACAACAGACTTGTTAGCCAGCTGTTAATGGCACCAGATCAGAGCACGGCTTCGTGAATGGTGGTGAAGTATTGTTTCATCTGAGTCTCTAACAAAAACAACAACAACTGCAACAACAACAGTGTCAGGGTAGTATTTTACCTCAACTGGTCTATTCTATTTACCTTCACAATTTTCCTTGGTTTGAAAGAGCTCAACCAACAGCTGTATAACTCAAATAAATTATTTTTGTGGACAAATAAGGTGGGACAGAGATTATTTTTCTCTGAGAAGTACCGGCAAAGAAGTAAGTAGACTGAATTTCTGGAAGATGTTAGAATATGTGGCCCGCAGTCTTTTTTGTACCAGACTTGAGAGTTTTCATCCCTAGTTTATTGTGTAACCTGTCTTTTTTCTTTGTTGTGTGGTTGCTGGATATCCTCTGCACAGCCAGGTGACCCCCCTTTTTTTCTGTTTCCATTGGCGGAGAACTGTTTAGACCACCTGTTACACTAATCTGGATATCCTACAGATTTGAATTTCATTAGGCTCTTCTGTCCTCCTGAAAATGAGTTGTCTGTGATAACATCTGATGTCATTTAGCACAAGAAACATTGCATCTTTTTTATGTGAAATATTTAATTTCTTTAGCTGTGCTAAGTGCTTTGCACAGGAGAAACTTTTCCTGTTTTCAGTTCTCTCTAGAAATTATATACTTTAAATGTCAATGCTTTTTTAGCAATCAAAGCTGTCTGTGCATCTTTGTTCTGGTGTCCTGATAGTCTTTTTATGATAGCATACAATGTGAGTAATTTTTGTTTACAAACCAAAATGCTTTTCAATGCAGTTTATACAGAAATGAACCACAGCTTAATTACCTACAAATGTGATGCAGTCTTGTTTCTTATGGTTTTCGTTATTACTGCAGTATTGATAAACCATTAAGAAACAAAAAGAGCACTGTTTTTTCTTAATAGTTAGCACAAGTTTTACATGTGTTTATGTGAAAAGAAGTAGGTGTTGTGAGAGATCAAACAAAATAAATCTCAGTAGCAAAATCCCCTAAAAGCCAAATGTATACTATTTTGTCCACACTCAAACATTTTAATTTATTACAGTTTTAACATTTTTATTCAGAAAGCATAAAATATCTCCAGGTGCTAATATATTTATGAAATTACCTTCACCATGGTAAACATTGCAACTAGAACTTCATTTGGATTTCATCTGTATTGTTTGAAATATGAACTTGTAAAACTGGGTTACATTTCACCATTTGTATTTACATATCTGCCCTCTAATATAAAATTGAATTATACAATCAGGTTACGTGAAACACATTGTTTTAGTACCAAAGCGTTTCTCTAATCTCCTTTGCTGTTTAGTATGATTCATTTTGTAAATATTTACAAGTTTGTTTCTAAAAGCTAGAATTTTAAATGAGGTAGGAAAGGCAAACACACCAAAAGTAACAAATCAGGAAAGTATTTTTTCCTGGCTATAGAATGATTGGCTTTGGAGGCTGAGGAGTGGTTCAACATCACAATAGCACAGAGTTAGGGGCTCCCTTTATCTTTCCTCGACAACAGCTACCACTGTGCGTACAAGACTTTTGGGCCTTTGTCAGTTCATCTTTACATTTAACCATATTATAAAGCAGCTCTTTGTAGTTAGGCTAAGACAGTAAAGCTCGGATGTTACCCCAAACTTCTCCATCATTTAGAGTCAAATACACCAACCGTTGAAAGGACAGTTTTTCTTCTGTTTAGAGAAGCTTTATGTAGTAGATTTTTGAATGAAATTATCTAGAAAAGAGTTTTATTTATCCAAATGCTTATGTTTGAGTTCTATCACTTTTCGTTAAAGTTGCATTGTGACAGTTTTAACAAGACTGGTTTGCATGCAGAAGTTAGTTATTATGTTGAAATTCTAGCCAGAAATGTCTACAAAGATTCTTCTGAAGGAGAACAGAAGAAACTTCTGTCACGATAACACACCATTTAGGATATAAACAAGCTCTAGGGAGTGGTACTGGCCAAGAGGATAAAATTGAGCAGGCTTAATTTGATATGAAAGAGGCAGAAACAGTATGTGAAATAAACAGGAGAAGCACTTGGAGAACTGCAGAAATAACTTGTTGGCACTGGGAGACCATGAAACCTTTCTCCTACAGGAGAAGCAACTCCTCTTGGACTGCACTGCAGCTTTTTATTTTCTGTGCTTCCCTTCATACTAAACTGTGGCTTTTTAACGGCAACTTCATAGCAGCTATCTCAGCCTTTTATCTACAGTGCTCTCTTCTGCTATCAGCTCCTGTCTCTTGGGAGGTATATATGGTGCCAAGTATTTCTTGTTCACAAGCGACTTGTGTTATTTTAGCACTAGTCTTACATTTTAGCTAGGACTTACAGCAGCACTTGCTCTCTTTTACACTCTTAACTAGTCTCTTCAACCTAGTTTTCTGAATGTTCCTCTCTACTGCTCTGCTGCACCATGTGGGCTGCCGTGGGTTCAGCTAGGATAGTTTTGCAGGACTAAACCTTCAAGCCTGGATGCATGACTTTATCAGCCAAGTGGCTCTGCTTGTATATGTTTTTCTTCTTTACAGTCTGCAAGAGTTAGCGTCTGGGGTGCATTGCTAGGCTGTTTGTTTAGGTCAAGGCTGGTTATTTTCTTGATTTGTTTTACTTAGTCATTTTGTCTGACAAAATGACAAGATGGTAGCGAGTGTTTCTTCAGGCAGAAACAGCTGCCTGATATCACCTTTTAGAGTGGTTAATTTTGTAAACAGGATCCCAGCTGCTCTGGTGCTGGGTGCTATGAAAATTAAATTTCTTCTAAACTGCTAGATGCACAGTGGCAAACATGGATGTATCCATCTGGTCATCAGCTCCCTTGTAGTACAAAACTAAATCTCCTACCATCTCCCCATTAGCAACCTCTTAATTCTCCTCCTTCCCATCAACATGAGGAGGAAAAATTCACTGTCTTTAGACCTTTTGAAAGGGAATGCCTGGGTGAACTGCTAAGTAAACTAACAGATCCAGGAGGTCACTGTGTTCAATCAGTGTTAGACAAAACAAGCTCTGGGGTCTTAAAAGTCAGATACACACACTTTGAGCCCATCAGCAGGTGAGCTCTTGGGTGAAAGCCTCAAGCAAAAATATTTCAGATTTAATGTTTGCCACAAGCTTACAGAATGCTCCACATCCTTCTTGGTTTAAGTAATTTAGGTATAGATGATGCTCCTACAGCAGTAGACTAAATGACTTACCTCTCTTTTAATCCTGTTATCTAGGATTCCTTTTTGGTTTTTAAAGAAATTATCCCAGAAAAGCTGGTGAGAGAGTATTCTTAAAGTGCTCTCTCAGTATGTGCATTCTCAAGTAGATGCTATACTCTTGAGCCCACTCAAAACTGCTAAATTTCAACTTGGTCTGGAGTACAGGCATTCTT
>VZTU01003467.1:0-40527 GCA_013400835.1 Zapornia atra | reverse complement strand
TTTCATTCGCGGTAAGAGTTCCAGAGAGGGAAAACCCTAAGACAGGGTGTGTTCTTCAGTATACCCAGTAATTTATTACAGATTGACTATTTAACTATTGGTTTATATGTGCAAACTTAAATAGAGAATTTTAATTAAATATTTTGGTATCAGTTATGCAATAAAGGCAAACAACTGCTACTAGTCAATTAAGCAAGCAAACCCATTATTTAGTTCCTAATTCCAGTCTATTTAAACAGACTGTGATAATAAAACCAGAAGGGCAACTAGTTTTGGTTTACTCAAAGTAAAGAAAGAAATCCCTTTCCAAATACCAGGAAAGTGGTATCGAAGCCTGGACAAATATGCTAAAACTAGATCACCTTTAAAAGTGATTGACTAACATCCATGTTTTTGTAGCAATTTCACCAAGTATTAGTGAAATTGTTAAATATATTTTCACTTTAAAAAAAAAAAAAAACATTTAAAAGATGAAAATACAGGAGGAAAGTTTTCAAATGAGTGAATATTTCATGCGAAACAGCACAGATTGCAAAAAGTCTTCCAGAAAGTTTTTCAGAGAAGAGCTAAGTGGGTCAGTATTCATACTTTTCTGGAAAAACTGTTAAACAATTACCCTATATAAAATGACAGCATAATGCAGGCTGCAATTGCATAGAAATCCTCAAAGAGAAAAATATTGATTGTCACGATTTTGGTGAGTGCTTGACAACTGTCACTCAAAACCGTTAGATTGGTGTCCACTTTGAGAAAGCAGAAGGAACATTTCCTATAGGAAGCTCATTCAGAAGCAGCAAAAACCCCATCCAGGGATTCCTAGATGAAGGCTGCATTGCAAAGCATTGTTTGGGGCATTAATCTCCAACAACAGCAGTTCTGTGCTTGCTAAAGAATATAAATACCAGAAAGCACCGAAGTTACTAAACTAGGTGTGGGTGACAGCAGGAAAAGAAGTCAAAACTTGCTGAGAAATCTGTGCAACCATCATCCTGTCTCGAACCTGCACCCTGGCAGGTGATCATGGAGTGTCACTGCATGGAAATTTAGAACCAGTCAGCTGGAAAGACTATGAAAGAAAAAAAAAATATCAAGACAGTGTTGTAGCTAGAAGATAACAAGCAGCTTACCAGTGCCACACAGTTTCTGGGCCTGCATTTTGACAGAAGAGTTCTTCTAATTTTACATGTAATCAAAAAGTACATGAAGATATTGATATAAACCCCAAAAAAGATCTAGGAACACTATAAATTAATTTATCTTACCAAAAAATCTCCACCTCTTATGGCTGCATTCAGTAAATATTCTACAAGAAGAAAATTCTCTTAGGATGTCCAAGGAAATAGGGAATATTAAGCAACATGTAAAATAGGACTTCACAACAAGAGAGTTGAAGACAGTAGGAGAGAAAAAAAAGAAGAAAAAAAAGACCTGTTTACTTCAGTGACCCCAAGATCATTCACCAAATACCTACCTTTGGTTAGTATTAAAACAGGGTATTTGGAATCGAGGTCTGAGCTAGGAATCAGAACGATCTAAGGAACAACCTTGATTTTAGTGTACAGAGATGTTTTAAATGCTTTCCAATACTTGCCATTAATCTTTTTCTGTTCTTTCTTTTTTGTTTTTCCCCTTCTTTTTCAAGCAAGAAGATCTATTTCCTAAAATCTTTTCAGCCAGATGGCTGTATATTGCCCAAAGTTGTCTCCATATGTCTTATTGCTCTGGCTTTGTAGCATATGTCTTTACAACAGTTTCAAAGGTAGCAGAAATACGTGTTGTGAACAGCCTTGGATAATTAAAGGAACAGGAAAGAAAGTTCATTTAAAAATTCTCACAACACATCAAAAACCAGCAATAGTGTAAGTGCAATGATAAAAGTACTGCAAGTCAATGCCACTGGGCAGTTTTCCCCGTTGAATTAAAAAATTAAAGTTGTCTGCACTGGAAAGTTCCAGAATTACTGGATTTGAATTGTTGCTTTAGCTTGGTTGTTTTTTTTAAAGTCTAAATAAGCCAATCTGAATCTCCAGCAAATAGCTTCATAACTGAAAGAAATTTAAAGACACAAGAGATGAAAAGCAGCAAAATAAAAAGCCCCTACAACAACCAAACCATAAAAGAACCAACAAGGCAACAAGTCAATGGGAACAGGCTGCTAGAGATGGACAGGCAATGTCCAGAATTTTATTTCTGATCACATTAACATCTGTCTTTTAAAGAAGGTTACAGCTCCCAGGTTCAGCCTTCTTGGGACATTATGGAAACCAACACCTGGATTAATCCAGTGGTTTGGATGTATCAAGGAACAAAGTTTGCTTCCATAGAAGTTGAGAGGGCAACTCCCCTAAACACACAGAAAGGTACAACTGACATTTTAGAAGAACCTACGTGCGCTGGGATTTTTGCCCTATCTCTCTCTGCCCTTGTCTCCAAGTTTTTCCGCTGAATTATGAATCACCAGCATCCTTCCTGAAGCTTTGTTGTCAGTGCAACACTGTCCTAAACCATCTGACTTAATCTTCTTCCTCCTGCTTATGTATTTATAAAGCTAGATGCAAAAAAATGCTAATAGCAACAAAACTGATACTGCAATGTTAAGTGCTTATGCCTAGAGCTGTTAACTAACACATCCCCCCCATTCCTTCCTCCTGCAAACATGTTCCTACTAACCAGTACTTGAAACAGTACACTTCATACATCCCTCTTTTCTTGTCTAGACTTGACTTTACGTTTCTCCAGGCATTTGCAATTACATTTCTGGACACACACCAAATTGCCATTCCTAATTCGCTATCTGAGCCTAGCTGGATTTCACAAAGATGGAAACTCTCTTATCTAGTAGATATTCTTACAGCACATTCATACACCACAGTACCCAGGTCTCTGCAAGAGACTATATTAACCTCATTCTTTTGAAATTGGACATTTGAGCTCAAAAACAAGCCCCCAAACAGCTCAGGTTTTCTTTGCTCCTCTTCCTCTGGCCAGTAGCAGACAGGTTATTTCAGCATGCTCCCTTTCTCCAGTCTGTGCCAACACTGTAGGCAGCACAGGCATGGAATTGGGAGCAACCTCTTGTATTTCTGGCAGACTTTATTTTCCTTCTTCAGGCAAGAGTCATAAACAACACTGGATCCAGTTTACCAATTAAAATTTTCACTGGGATTATTACTCCTATCTCTGGTTATGCACATCACCTTGCAGAAAGGATACAATCATATAGGAACAGTCTCACTAGGAAAAGTGTCACCTTGATCTCAAAGCAGTCCAAAGCCAAGACATTAGGCACAGTAAGTCTAGAAATTCAACTGAGGGCTTATGCTGTCCTCTACATCTGAAGTTACAGTTTTAACAGGGATGCCAAACAACTAGCTTTTAAAAGCAAAGGGTGACACTGTGGGCTTCACTGGAAGAAAAAAATGTAATTATTCAAACTCTGTGTGGATTTGAACACAGAGAGGTGCTCAAAAGAAGAATCCAGATGGCCAAAACCACCAGAAGCTTAAAAATCCCCAGTTAACAACTCAACATGTATTCACGCCCAAAAGAGAAGAAAAAATCAAATGACATACATACCTAAAAAAAAAATACATTCATTTTCAGAGGTTATACAAACATGTACAGATTTATTTATACTTAAAGAATGGAAAATAAGTTATTAACTGAAAGTTGAACAATGTTGGCTATCTGCACAGAATGCCAACAGGAAATTAGGTACACTCATTTCCCCCCAAACCAGCACCAGAACTTTGAGGACAACCTTGCTTTATGCACCCAACATAAGGAGTGTTTAGAACAAATGATGTGCTACTCACAAAGTGACTAAGTGCTTTCACACAATGTCTTCATTTATTTAATCCATTTATCTGCAAGTTAGAAAGGTCCTGCAGCATCTAGGAAAATCCCTGTTGAGAAAGATTTTGGATAGGAACTTTTCTGACCATTTATTAGAAGAAATAAAAAGGAGCAGAAAAAACTCATCTAGGTTGCATTGGAAAAGCTGCCTTTGCAGTAGCAACAGTGATAACTAATATAGAGAACAATATAGAGCAGCATTTTTCTGTGCCCGTATTCATTCAGAAGAGGGAATAGGTGATGTACAAGCTGTGCTTATGGGAAGGGCTGATACAGGCCTGTATTCAGTTATTTTCATTTCTAAATCCTAGATTTAAGCCATTTCCATGTCCTTGATATTCCTCTTGGTAACCAAGGAAGTCCTCTGTGAGAGAGGCAGAGAGGCAGAAAATCCTTTTAGATGCCTAGTTAGTTAAAATGTCTCTACGGTGCACTGCATCCGTAAGGGAGGAAAATACATGCTGCATTGCAGGGTCCTCCCTGTCCTTGGCTATTACATCATTAATTGAAATTTAGGGTACTTAACACCTTGAAATACCTGTTTTTCAGAGTGCCAATTCCCTTAATGAGTCTGTCTGAAAGAGAGCATATAATCTATGTCACCTCCAAATTACACTCTAAATACCCAGTTAAATGATCTATTAAATAATGTTTCTTCTGGGCACACTCCACATTAAAGGACAGGAAGGAAAGGGGCACTACAGTAAATTTCACAAACAAAGGCATATTGTCCAGGAAGGATTTCCCACATGAAACATTCCCTGTCCAGTCCTCTATCTGCTTGCCTCCCCTGACTGCAGAACACTCCAGTTTTCTGTGGGCTGAACACCAACTAGATAATGTTCAAATTTCTGCTGCAAACTGTGACAACTTCTTTAACTCTGTTCACTGTCAAGCTTCATGCACATTCTCTTTATATTTTTTTGGTAATAAAAGAAAAAAAACCCACCCTGATCTGAGAAGTTTTTCTGAAAGCTGGGTAACAAAATGTCAGGGGATTCATAAAGCTGGGCAACAAAAAATCTTAAAATATACACAAGACAGAGTTAGTATCACCAGTCACACAAGTGATCCATCTTCACATTTTGAAGTTTTGAGCAATAAAACTTGTTTGTAAAACTAGTGTGGTTCAAACTATTTCTGGCTATTGAATTCAGGCAAACTTAATAGAGACGTATATATCAAACTGACATCATACTGCAGGAGTTTCTTCTCTGTCTGCCTTTTTACCAATCCCCAATCTACCTTTCTTCCTTTGTGTCATTTGTAATCCTGAAAAGTCCTTTTTATTTGCTTTTGAGCTGCACTGAGGATTATTTTTTATTGTTTTTATTATTTAAATCTCATCCTAGCTCCTATCTGCCATTAACTTTCATAGCTACGCTTCATTTCAATGTGCCTAAAAAGTAGATTCTTGTCTCCTGATCCCAGGAAAGGCTTCTGCAATGCCATCTGCCTCTCGAAGGCACTGAACTTTGCAAGACACCAACAGCACCTACAAGTACACTGAGTAAGGGCTGTAGACACAGAGCTATTGCTCAGAAGCCTTTTCTGGGGAACATTCTTTCCTGTGTCTTAATATTGCCCCCTTTCTTTGGCAATGCATGCACCCAGTTGTAAATAGGAACAAGGCACAGACAGTCATTTAGTGTACTTTTCCCACACATCCCTCTGAGATGATGTGGAGCTCTTTGCTAGGTTGTACATTTGCTAGAATATTTAGTCTAGAGAAAAGGAGGCTCTGGAGAAACCTTACCACTCCCTACAACTATCTGAAAGGAGGTTGTAGTGAGGTCAGTGTTGGTTCCTTCTCTCAAGTAACGAGCAATGGGACAAGAGGAAACAGCCTGAAGTTTTGCCAGGGGAGGTTTAGGCTGGATAACAGGAAAAATTTATTCAAGCATTGTTAAGCACTGGACCAGACTGCCCAGGGAAATGGTTGAGTCACCATCCCAATTTTAAAGGTCTTTCCCCACATAAATGATTTTATGACTGTATGATTACTCATAGGATCTACTGCAGCTGTACCTTTTTTTATTACAATACCCGAAGCAAAGAAAAGCCTCTGTGCTGTCACAGGAAAGACCTGCTGGGAAGAAGCACTGGAGTAAAATGATTATTTCTGTGAAGAAAACCGAGAATTACAGGTAATATTTTAAATAAATATTCGAAAAATAATTAGTAAGCCATGAGTCTGGGAAGAAAAATCTTCTGAAATGGAAACTGATGTATAACTAACAGAAAACACATGGCAAGTAGAAGGAACAAAGCCACAGGAAAATCTGTTTAAGGACAGGATGGAAGTGCAGGGAAGTAATACATGCGGATTTTAGTACTATAGTCCTGCTGTACCTGCACAGGCAAGCACAGCAGGGATATTCACACTGCTAGTTCTGGGTTTGACTCTGATTCACCCTTTCAGACCCCTGCACAGTCACTGCAGAGGGATAAGGACACAGATTAATGCTCAGCTTGGCTTTAGTAGACAGAATCAATGACAGCAACTCCCCGTAGAAAAGAATATGGAGCAATGATAGTTCAGCTGGCCTTCACAGGATAACAGGAGTGATGCAGCTGTGCTAGCTTCCCAGCCAGACAAAATGAGCCCAGGGAGAGCTACAGAATAAATGTGTCTGGTACAAGAATTCACTTACTAAGTGTGGCACCCGCATTTGCACCACACAGCCACATTCTTGAGTCTTCTCTGCCCAACAGCCAAAGTCAGCCCCTTTGTGTAACAGCCAGTAACACTACTGCCCGGGACACATCTTTTCTTTCAGCCCCTTTCCTTTTGCCTGTTTTCAGACAGATAAAAAAGAGGGCATAATCATTTCACACCAGGACTACAAGGTATCAAACTTCTGAAGTGCTGCCCTCCATTTTAATTCCAGCCAATATAAAGCTATTCCTAATCTCTCAATAGCTAAAACATTAGTAATTAATTATTTTTGTGGTGGTCATCCAAATAATCTCAGTTGTCACATATACTCTATAAAGATCAGAGTAGTGGCTCCTCCTTTAGAAGCCTTGTGATCTAGTAATGGGATTGGTGTCTGTCAGCATTAGATGAACAGCTGAGATCAAACAGATAGAACAGATGCACTGAGATATATACAGAAACTAGTGGTGGAGCACTGTATGTCCTGTTGGGTGGTGCAGGATGGTCTCTTTGCATCCGGTTACTCCTATGTAACATGGTACTGTAACAGTGCCTCCTGTCCTACATCCTGCCTTCTCTGCACGATGCTGTAGCTTGGACTAGAAAGAGCTATGGCCCTGACAAGGCTCTGCTACTTCAGGGTAAGGAAGCCTCTCTAGAGATCTCCTGTGTACCAGCTGGCCCTGCACAGTGCAAAACACTGTATTTGCATAGACAAATTATTCTTATAGTTTCAATTTTAAAGGAAACAAAAAGCAGTCATCCATTTTTGATGGTTTTCAGCAAGTTACAAAAAAAGCAAATGGGAGAATTTCAGGTGAAGTGCAAGTATCCATCCTGCATTTAGATCCACATTGTGAAAAATTCTTGTTACCCCCACTAAGTTGTTTATAATAATAGTGAGAGCACTTTCTGTTCTTGAAGACAAACGTAACTTTAGCTGTAACCAGAGTAGCATAAAGCACTCTTTCCAATTCAGTGAGTGCAAACAGCCAGGTCCTTTCAGAACAACAGAAGCAGCTGTAGGCAATGGAACACACGTGCAGGGCACTTAACCCATCACAACCAAGACACAGAAGCTGCAAACACAGGGGTGAGCTGGTGGTTTTCAGCCAAGCGGGAAATTAAATATGTGAAGCTGAGAAGAAGCCAGAGGTGTGGCAATGCTTGTAAGACAGGGAGTGTGTGGCACGGCCTATCAGGATAGCAGAAGTTGAGTATGTTCAGAGAAACAGGGCATTGATGTAAAGTGGTTTATCTAACACAGATATGTCCAGATAAACTCCACCTTTGTGTCATCATTTTTCATCCCAAAAGCCATCACAAGAGGTCATAAATACGAAGCACTCAGGTCAGAGGGCAACAAGTACTTCTTTTCATATGTAACTCACTAAAGTTGCTTTGAATTAGCTTCTAGAAATATTAGAGCCACGTGTTACTTGTAACTGGTACCAAGGAGACCCAGTCAGGATCTCAAGTTGTGCCAGGGGAGGTTTGGGTTGGATATTTGGAAAAATTTCTTCACCAAAAGAGTTGTTAAGCACTGGAACAGGCTGCTCAGGGAAGTGGTTGAGTCAACATCCCTGGAGGAATTTAAAACACATGTAGATGCGGTACTTAGGGACATGGTTTAAGTGGGACTTGACAGTGTTAGGATTACTGTTGGACTCAATTTTAAAGATCTTTTCCAAGCTAAATGATTCTATGAAACTGTTGAGTGAATCTAAGGGAGACTTATGATCCTAACAACAAGACTTAGAGAAATCAGCAAGCTGAGGAAAGCTGCATATTACACTTTTGTGGTGTGTATTAAAGAGAGGTAAGCAAGATCTGAGCAGTGCTCTGGAAAGGAAAGAACTGTCTCCCCTGAAACCTCCAAGATTTACTTCTGCTGCAGAGAAGGCAGCCCCTAAAGACAATTTTCTGCCTCAGTCTCTACCACCTTGGAATTATCTTACTTTACTTGCCAGTCACAGGACAAGGCCCCTGTCAGGCTGTCAAGGATTCTGCTCCTTCAGCTTTCATTATTGATCAGCAGTCACAGATTCTTTCCAGCACACCTCACCACTACTGCTTTGTACTTACAGCTGTCTTTTCCCTCTCACGTCCAACTGTGAAACTGGATTCCTGCTCCCTCTTTTACTTTGCTGCATCTCCCAAGTTCAGCGTGCCAACCTGGCAGCCACCTTCTTTGCCAGATCACCGGAATACCTCCAATTTCTCCTTCATCAGCCTCTGCATACAAAACCATATCTGAGCTCCAGGCAACATCTTTAGAGAGTCATAGGATTTTCCAGAACAGTCAATCTTACTGCCTCTCTAGAGTAAAATAAATAGGCTAACATACAAGTTTCTGCAATGATATCCAAATTCACGGTCAGTATTAAAGCTATCTTCATCACTGCAATTTGACCTTATCATATGGAGCTCACCAAAGCAGCTCTGTAATCCTTTGTTAGACTGTGGTCTAAAAAACTTTTCTTCAGAAATGGAATTGGTTTAGACAGCCTGCTTGAGGAGAAGGATGGAATAGGTGACCTCTACCATCTCTTTCAATCTTACGTTTCTATGATTTTCTATAACCTTGTGAAGAGATTCTCCAAAGGGCTTTAAATTTGTGTGGCTAAAAGGATACTTATTCTTGATGAAAGCCATGCTTCTAGTCTCACTGTGCATCTTCAAGGGTGCTGCTAAGCATATTATTCAGGTCTGTGGAGCTTTCCCAAGTTAAAAAATATTGCAATCATTCCCTACCTGAAGTTATGTCTGAATGAGAGTCACTAACGACACTGACAGCTTTTTTCACTCTTTTCTCCTGCATTTAAAAAAAAAAAAGTATATATAATTATGGCCTATTTCCTCTTTGTATTGTTGATTTTCTTCTGTCTCTTCAGTGTACTTAAAAAAACCCCTAATGTTTCTACATATTTGCACAGGTAGGGAGTTTGACCTTTCATGGGGATTTTTACCTTAATTAAAATAATCTAAAACAAGTGAAGTTTGCTCCTTTTGAAAGTAATTGGATTAATGCAAATGTTTTCAGTGCCTACTTCAAACTAGTATAAATGGCCTGACATTAAATGAGGTTAAAAAGTCCCCTATAAACTACCACTACTGTTATTAAATTTAATTAAGATAGAACAGCAGGCAGTTTAAATGGGAAAGGGTTGCACAAAAATGGCAGCACAGAAAAATGACTCCAGTGTTGTCATTAAAGCTAATTGGAAGCAAGGGTTTCTAAATGACAATGTAATTAACAGGCTAATGCATACCATATTAGGATTGTTATTAACAATGAAATTTGCAAACATACATGGAAAACTAGTTATTAGAGATATCACAAGGTACACCTCTAAAAACAAGTTATACAGCGTTTTATCTGATGATGATACAATGATCCGGTCACGCAGCAATAATTAGACCTTTTGCCCTCTCATCCCCCTCTTCCAGAAAATTAAGTGGTCATTATCACAAAGTAACTATAAAATGTGTGCTTTGAGAAATTCTGCCATTCTAAAATTCTGCATTGAGCTCACCAAAGTAACACTGTTTGATAAGGCAATGATCAAAGTTGGGGGAAGGCCCATGCCTGCACAAAGCCTATGCCCTGCAGCTAAAAACAAGCTACCTTTGGGATTCATCACTAAAGAAATACTCTACACAGTTGAACAATAAGGGTTTTGCTAAATTAGGCTAATGTAGTTATATGCATAGATGAAATTATTTCCATCTTTAAAAGGAGTATTTGAGCTGGCTACTTTTCCATGAGCCCCTGCTAAATAGCAGGTGGAACAGTGCTGGCTCAGATCTATGAGACTTTCTTTTGCATGGCAGTCTGTCTTCAGTTCTTGAAGGGAAACTTCAAGGAATGGGCAGGAAGGATGAGTCTCAATGGGGAGAAGGCCATAATGAGCAATGTAAAAGGTGATAAATGAATTACGGAAGAGCCTGATGGTGGTTTACCATTTCATGCTTGATAAGAACTTGGGTGTGTTCAGTGACTGTAAGGAACCTAGTATTCTTGCTGGCTTGGACAGTTTTACCATAGAAGGTATGACAGTAGAAGAAGCATTAGATATAACATGCTCTTCTCACTGGCCATGGTTTGGTTCATTCTGTTGCTGAAGGATATATCACCATTTTTTGTGGGCAAAAAACTACATTTGCAAATTTGGGATTAGGCATAATTTGGGATAGGTAACAAGCCCATCTTATGCCAAATCTAATTGGTATTACTTTTATTCAGGAACAAAGACCCTAGAAAGCAGTGTTTTGATCTCATAGGCTTTTCCATAATGCAAAGATAATTGGTTAGTAAAGCAGTAATTGAGCAGACTTGTGACACTTCTTTACCTCTTGGTTTCTGCAACTCTGTTATTTCTATATGCATTTTACAAGACACCCTTTGCAAGATGGATTCATCTTCAGTTAAACTTGTTAACATAAAGGGCCCAGTAAAAAGACCCATCTTTCAGAAAAGAGAGACAAATGTAATCTCAAAGGGTTTAGCATATAGAGTTAACTTTCTACACAGTAGCTAGTATGAGGGAAGGTTTTGTATTTGTGCTTAAAACAGTGTTGATGACACAGGGCTGTTTTGGTTCCTGCTGAGCAGTGCTAACACAGAGCCAAGGACTTCTGCTCCTCACCCCACCAGTGAGTAAGCTGGGGGTGCACACAGAGTTGGGAGGGGACACAGCTGGGACAGCTGACTCCAACTGACCAAAGGGATGTTCTGTCATGGCATTGTGCTTAGCATATCAAGCTGGGGGAAGAATGAAGAGTGGACATTTCGAGTGATGGTGTTTTCCTTTTCAAGTCACCGTTAATACGGGATGAAGCCCTGCTTTCCTGGATATGGCTGAGCACCTGCCTGCCCACAGCAAGTAGGGAATGAATTCCTTGCTTCGCTTGCATGTGTGGTTTTTGCTTTACCTATCAAACTGCCTTTATCTCAACCCTAAAGTTTTCCTCATTATTACTCTCCTAATTCTCTCCCTCATCCCAACATGAGAGAAGTGCGTGAGCGGCTGCGTGGTGCTTAGTTGCTGGCTGGGATTAAACCATGACATATATTCAAATAAATTAATTTTTTTTTTCCCCAGAGGCTGCAGATGGACAAACATAGAAAGGAATATAAAGTATGCCACAGAACAACCAAAATGGCAAGATTTGAATTATGGAGGTAACGTATGCCAAAGTTGCAGGTTTTAGTATGAAAGCTGAGAGAGAAAAAGGGGACTGTTGATTTAAAAACTTAAGACCAGTATTGTATGGAAAGATTTTACTTAACTAGCAAGTACTACATGTGAAAATACAATACAAAAGTAAAGGCATGATTACAAAAAGGAAGGAAGAAAATAATAATCACATTTCTGCAATTATACTGGGCTGACTTTCGTAGAAGACCCTGCAAAGAACTCCAGTTTATAAGCACTTCTACAGGTCAGAAAGGTTAAAATTTAATCAAGAACAAGAATTCTGAGTGCTCAGATTTGAAGATTTGGACTTAAAGCTAGAATATAAAACAATATCATAAAAACCAAGCAATCTATTGAATAGACATGAAACAGTACACGATTTCCTCCGCTTCTACAACTGGGCATTCCTAAATAAATACTAACTTCACCCTTAACTGGTGCACCCAAACAAACAAGCATACTGAAAAAATTAGGAAAATGTATCTTCAACTCCCATCTCTTTAGTGGAAAGCAAGAAACCCAAAAACATGTGGAGGAGACAGCAAGATAAAGACAACAGCAATTTGTAGGAAAAGATTGTTTAAATAAACCCAAGAATTATCCCTTGACTCAAAAATTGTAATTGCTTCATGTTTAAGATTCTTTTCTTCATAGTAACCACTGTGACACAAAGAAAATTTTTCATTTCTTTTGCCAAGATTGAACACACTGACATCTTTAAATAAAAATCTCTTTATGTAATCCTTGCTTCTCAGTATTTGGTGGAGCCAGTAAGCTCAGAGCCATACTCCGTTATGGGGACAGAATGCAATTCTTAAAACATCAACAAACCTGACTGAAAGAGACTGCATCTTGCAAGATAAGAACTAGATTATTTCAGCAATTTGCAAAATGACATCCTATCAAGAGACGAGTATCTTTGGCTGGCGTGTCTATTTCTTACCTGTAACCCCTTGTAAGGGAAAGGTATGCCTTTACATTTGGGTTGCTGCAAGTGATCTGACCTGAATCTGATCTGATCTGAGCCAAATGAAGGCAACAGAATACAGGTGTGAAAACTCTTCATTTATGCATACCATTCTAATTGCTTTGCCTGAGTTTTGGAGTATCTCCATTGATTCAGTGAAAAGTAATCATGCTGAATAGATTGATATAGGTGGAACTTTCAAGGCATCACTATGTAGAGAAGCTCTTATGTGGGTTAACATCAAAGTTGTTACAACATGTTCAGAATTATGTAACACACTTTTTGGCTGTTGATGGCAATATTAAAAAAAACCCCAAAAAAACCCAAAACCAAACCACATTCATTCTAGTGTGAAGTATGGCTCAAAGGAATACTCCTAAAATTGGCAGCAAAAGCAGAACTCGTAATTCAAACAAGTATGTTTTGTGATCGAGCCTTCATGCACCTTAAAACCAGTAGGAAAAAAAACCACTGCTGGTTTCAATAGACCAAAAAAATATACTACTTTTTAGCTCAGAGTAAAGTATCAAGTTAATCATATTGCTGATAGAAAGAAGATAGGGTTTTATTTGAAGTAATCAAACTGTTTCTGTTCTGCTGATCGCTTTAGTTGTCTGAAAGAAGCTGGCTTTTGTGCAATCCAGAAAACACAGGCACACACTGGTTTTAGCTACAGCACTTGCTGCCACTCAGTCCAGCGAGCTTTCCAGCAGCCCAATTCAGGAAATTTCTGACTACACGGGATTATAAACTCTGTGTCAGCTATTCACAGCTATGGAGTAGTCCTGTTTCTCTACCACAGTATATTCCAGCACTGTTGGCAATGTTTGCCTTTATAATGCAGGCAATTAAGCATTTCAAAGGGTGAGTAGGTGGCAACTGCCTTTTTTAACTTCTGTTTCCACCCTCTTGGGTATTGTAGAGTCCCTGGCTTTTGAGCATGGTGTGAAGGGCCAAGGGGAGATGGAGAAGGAACTATTTCTGTGTTCCCCACCCAGAATCTTTTCACTACTATGTACTAACAGATAGATGCAATAGCTAGTTTCATCTGTTGAAGTTACCAACAATAGCTAACATTTACATTTTTCTTCATACTGTTGACTGGCTTGAAAAATCAGTGATAGAATAGTATAGCTCACACAACTTTCTTATTGTTCAAAACACTTTACTTCTTGGACAATATCCCATTATTGCATCTAGCTAATTGATGTAGCTCTTCTTATGACCCTTTAGGCTATGAAGCCTTGAAAAAATAGCTTAAATTCTGTAGAATACATCTCTATTGACTGAAGAACAAATCACAGCATGTGGATGTAAACTGAGCAAACAAGTGAATTCTCCAACTGAGCACCTTTTTGGTTTAGTATTTATTAGTATCCCTCATTTTACAAAGGCTTCATTTGCAGATGTGCAAGTGAAAAGTGAATTGTAAGATTTATTTAGTCCAGAGGAGGAAGCTTATAAAGGTCAGCTCATGTAGAGAAAGAGGAGACATGCCACCACATAGTTTCACATATTACTGTGTATAGCATGAAGTAAATAAATAGTAATTCCTAGCTTTTATACAGTACTGATCAGTTCCATGTGAAACAAAGCTAACACCTGAATTTGCTGTACTAATTCCATATACATAAAAGAAAATAAAAGTGAAGATTTGCTCACAAATCTCAAAAGAGCTCGATTTATGACACAGGTCTTCTGTAGTAAATGTAAACTAAATTTTCATCAAAAGGTTAAGATACTGGAGTTTCTCCATCTCCTCATCTGCTAAAGTGGGTGAGGGGAAAAAATTATATGGAAAATAAAAAAGCTATCTAAATTGCTACGAATCCTAATCAACTTCCTACCTGAAAATCCATTTAATCTGTTCACTGGTTAAGATATTTTTACTGAATTGGAGTTTGTTAAAAAACTTACAAACATTAGTGAACTATCCTGAAACATTAAATCACTGAGCTCCTTTCCCTTTTGTCAACTTGCAAATACTCTTGTTTCCATTTCCTTTCAGCATCTCCTTTTGAACTCTTTTCCCTTCTGCAATAATGCTCATATATTTTACTAGAATGGTCTACTATTTCACACTGTCCCATACTGAACAGAGTCAAAGGTTCTAGAAAACCAATTAAGTTGGTTGTGACTTTTGGAGCACAAATCTTTTTAAAGCTTCAAAGATATCATCTGCATATCTGCCACCTCCCCTTGGCTAATCTACTGTATGGAATTGTCTGTTCTTTAAAGCTAGTGCTTTCTTTTGTTCTTGTGATTCCTAGATGTGAAGATTTTCCATAAATCCTCCTCAAGAAGTCCATGTTAATGGTTTCACCCACAGAATCATAATCTCTAATCTTGACATTCACACTTTAGAAGTACCTTCATCTTTCTACATGACAGTTGCACAAAAGTTGACTTTTTCTAAATGAAAAATTATCATAGAATACCAACCCTTTCCTATAAAAATCTATTCCATATATGCTAACTAGCATCCTATTGTTTATTTTTTATAACACCATCAGCCATTATAACAGCAGGGAAGGCAGTCATACACAATTTTGTTTCAAGTAGAAATGTGACTTCCCTAGGAGTGAAAAATTCAAAAATCCTCTGTACTAGTAGACAGTTATCATGTAGCAGCAAGACAGCAGGCTATACCCATTTATACCAGCTGATGTTTCCTTACGTGACATGTGGTTCAAATCTGTCTTAATTCTAAAAATCAGCAATTTGTTGGGAAAACACATTAATAGTAAAAGATTGCAGCAAAGTACATTAATTTTTTCCAGTTCTTTTCAAATATTTTGTGGGCTACTTCACACTGTAAATACCTAAATCATAGAATCAGAGCATCTTTAAGGTTGGAAAAGTCCAACTGTCTGTCCAATACCACCATGTGAACTAAAACATCTCCTCCTGGAGTGCCATGTCTATGTGGTTTTTCAACATCTCCAGGTGTGGTGACTCCACCACCTCTCTGGGCAGCCTGTTCCAATGCCTGACCACTCTTTCAGTGAAGAAATTTTTTCCTAATATCCAACCTAAAGACCCCTGGCATAGCTTGAGACCATTTATTCTTGCCCAATTGCTAGTTACTTGGGAGAAGACAGCAACCCCCAGCTCACTACAACCTCCTTTCAGGTAGTTGTAGATAGCATGATAAGGTCTCCCCTCAAATATCTCCTCAAACCAAATCATGGTTTGAAAAGAAAGTTAAGAGTAATTATAAAGCTGTAAGCCATATAAGAAAGCTTAACTGCTGGAGGAGTAAAAACGTACTGAAATTTTTTTAAAACTTAATTAAAAAATCATCTATTGATGTTTCAGTAGTTGTCACTTAACAGCATCAAGTACACATTTGTATATAAACAAGTCAGGTAAGCCCCACACTCCCCACATGGTTCTGGCCCACAAACATCAGGCACGTTGTATTTTGGGATAACATCTTTGGTTTGACTGAGTGTGGGCTTCCCATCTTCATCCCTTTCAAAAACTTTGATGTACTAGGATCCAAGCTGGCAGAAAGCATGTGCAGAGTGACTGTCCTCAAGATAAGGGCAGAAAGAGTGAGGGCACTACAGTCTAGATAGGCAGCCTCCCATACTTGAAAACTTACCAGCAGAAGCACTCAAAAAAAAAAAAAGGGGGAAATCAGAGGAGAAAGCAGCCCACATGTTTTGTTATGGACAAATTATAACAAATTATTCTTCTTTTCATGACAGTGTAACAAGTCTAAATGATAGAGGAGAAGCAGTAGCTGTCACATCGTCCTGACTTCAGTGAGAATATTGACATGCTGTCATGTAAAATTGATATAAACAAGCAAGGAATCTGCCAGCATGAGGGGGCACAACCTGTTGGAAAGGTGGAGTCAGTAGTGCTGCTCACACAGGAACTCAGATAATTGAAAGGAAGGAATATGGTTAGGTCATCCAGTATTATTCAAGCACTTCCACTTGTGACACAGCTATCAAACGACAGCTCTGCTGACAAAATCACAAACAATACTAAACAGAAGGAACAAAACCTTTTCTGTAGAGAAGAGCAGACTGCAAAATAATACTGAAAAATTGGAGAAGTTGCCCAACCACTGAGTGACAAATCCAAATAGTCACCTGCTTGAAAAAGGTGTGGGGATAACCAGCCATGGCACACCTTCTGGAGAAGGCAGCCAGCCACAACCAGGCATGTGCTGGCAGAAGCATGCAAAGGAGCAAAAAAGGGGACCAAGAGTAGCCTACACACAAGTCAGGAAGAAAACCTCCCGCTCAGCCAGAGGCTGGAGGGCAATCAACAAATCATAAACAACACCAAGAGATTCTGGAGAGCTCACAAAAATACCCAAGGCTTAAAAATAACCACATTTGCAAATTAACACAGAGTCACTAGATCAGACTTGATATTTTAAACACCTCTCCCTCCCTCACCATTCATGTCTGCATAGAGGAACATCAGTTCTGGTCCCGAGTTAGCACGTATAGTACTCACTTTCCTTTGGTCCTCTAAAAGTTCTCTCTGAGCACCTCTAAGACCTGGCACTCTGCTGTGTGTTGTCTCGTTCTCCTCAGTCTCTCTGCATTTGCCACAGGATGCTACCTTTGCTGTGCACCTCTCTTGCATGCCGTATTATGCCGTATCCCTGTCAAGGCCTTCAGATTTTGAAGAACAGTTCAATAAAATATCTATTAGCTGTGGTTTAGGCCAACATGCTCACACCTTGGGGGAGAAGGATGGACTAAACAACATCACAAAACCTTTACAACACAAATTTCTATTTGTTTTAACACAGATAACTCTAAAACTCTAATATAAACTATCCAATAATACATAGTAATATTTGTGGTACTTTTAAACCCTCAGGTTACCTGTCCTTCAGCAATCACACAGTGAACGTTTACATTCCCTAGGCTTGGTGACCTTGAGGAGGTCACCAGTTGCATATATTCACCCTACTTCTGAGAAATGTACCAATTAGCAAAAAATGTGTTTTTAAGCTGAACCTCGTATTTCAGCCAAAACAGAGCACACAGGATTTTATTAAAAGCTGCTGAATACAGCTATTGCTAATTGGGGTGACTGGCAATGAAAAAGGCCTCCGAGTCCTTGTGGTTTGGGGTATTAGAAACTTGCACCATCATCAAAATTTCAAACCACTTTTTCATACATTCAGTGCTAAGACTCAGCCCTTCTCCCTTGCTGAAGAGTAAACGGATCTCTTGCTTCTCTGCGGCGCCCAAAGACAACTGTGTTTATCAGATTTTTAGGTCTAAGCTTCTATTGATATGTGTATGAGAGTAGAATAAAATTGATTTCATACCATCACCCGTGAATGAAGCAAGTAAACCATGCAATTTCATGTAGCAGCTACATGTAATGTAAATCTAGGAAATCACAGAGTCTCCACTGGTATAAATACATGGAAGGGTTTGCAAGAAAGTGCAGTATCAGCAGGAACTCAAGTCTAACCCTCCCCTAAGCCACACAACATTCATTTTAAAGACGGGAAACTCGTTACATTGGGAGCTGCACAGAAATAGATTCTCTTTGATAAATTCAGAAGGAATCCTGTAGTAAAAAAAGGAAGTAACAAGATGTTTCCAGTAATTTAGATACCTGGAAAATGCCAAGACATGCCATCCTGTTCTGTATCTGAGATTTTTGAGAGATTTTATTACCTTTCTCAGATGACATCAAGCCCACTGTCCAGATGTACACCTGCACTGACTACCTGTCCATGTCTTTCAAATTTATTACTCAGTACCTTCATTACACAGGATTTATGGACTAGATCACAATGTGTAGTTGCACCCTCACCATCTTTTGAGGCAATGTATTTCCCTGAGTTTAAGCTCTATATGATTATTAAATACATATGTGAAGCCTAACAGCCACATATCAGTACTTGCATTCTTAACTAGAACAATACTTACAGTCTCTTTCATGCAGAATCACAGAATGTTAGGAATTAGAAGGGACCTCGAAAGATCATCTAGTCCAACCCCCCTGCCAGAGCAGGATCACCCAGACTAAATCACACAAGAACGCATCCAGGCAGGTTTGAATGTCTCCAGAGAAGGAGACTCCGCAATCTCTCTGGGCAACCTGTTCCAGTGCTCCATTACCCTCACAGTAAAGAAGTTCTTCCTAACACCTAACCTAAACCTACCCTCTTTCAGCCTGAGGCCATTATCCTTTGTCCTGTGACTGCACTCCCTGGTGAACAGTCCCTCTCTCACTTGCCTGTAGGATCCCTTTCAGTAGTGATAGGCTGTAATTAGGTCTCTCCAGAGCCTTCTCTTCTCCAGGCTGAACAAGCCAAACTCAGCCTGTCTTCATAGGAGAGATGCTCCAGCACTCTGATATCTTTGTGGCCTCCTCTGGACTCGCTCCAACAATCTATGTCTCTCCTGTACTGGGGACCCCTGAGCTGCATGCAGTACTGCAGGTGGGGTCTCCCGAGAGCAGAGGGGAAGAATCATCTCCATCGACTTGCTGGTCACGCTGTTCTTGATGCAGCCCAGGACATGGTTGGCCATTTGAGCTACTGACAAAAATTTCTGCCTTACTTTCAGTTTCCCCAGTTTAGACATTACTGCAGTGGCAATGTAAAAGGCTGATACTGTTTACTCTCTGTGCTAGGACACAGAAGCCTGCTTCTATTTTGAGAAATCTCAAGCAGATTGTGAGTCCCCTTGCTGGGCTGAGGACAACAAGCTATCAAAAAAGCCCCAGGACTGAACTGACAAATGACCAGTTATTAAATTATTCAAAACACTATCTTTTCATCAAATAGTCAAATTTTGGATAACTCTCAGTGCATTCATCCTTTCTGTGTATAGTATGCCACATATTAAGGTGCCCTATAGAAAGCACATTAGGGTTTTTCATGTGAAGGAGTGAGCAATACATTTCTGGTGATATGGGAGTTTCATATTGTACAGGTGTGTCATAATATATGAAAAGGCTCTTTATATACCCTAGTAGCCTGAAAGAGATGTGACAAAACTAAAGACAACCTTGAATTTGGTATGACTCCTAATTTAAACTACTAGAAGAAAGCCCTTTCCTGCCTTTAGGGTAAATATAGTATGTTCTGAAGTGTCTTTTTAGTTTCAAGTGTTTAGAATACATTCTGTCCATGTGGCAACTAAGTATCTTGGTTTCTCTATTTATACAGAAATTACTTTCCAATGAGTGATATCTAACTTTGCCATAAAAGCTCTGAGTATTAAAGAGACCAGCTGTATTACAGCATAATGAAACTATAAAACAGCATTATCAAATGAGAAATAAGATACATGTGTCATGGTTATTGTATTTTAGTATCAAAGAGAAAAAAGGGAAAAAATCTTGCTGGAATGCACATCATTACTCAGCTGCATTCTTTCCTCTTCCAGCCCTCTCTTTTGTATGTTACATCTTTTTAGTAGGACTTGTTTATTTGCATTGTCATATGGGTTAGGATCGAATTCTGCATTTCTGAAAGCTCCAACTGTAAACAACAAACTATGCAGCAAAGCAGGCTGTTAACCTCACAGAGGGTGTCTACATGGACTAAGACTGAGAGATCTTGACAAACTGTTTTGACAAATAGTTAGCTTTGAAGAAAAGAATCTGCCTCACTCCCTCCCAGGTGATTCAGTTTGATTTCTATAATGTAATATTCTGATCCTTCAATTCAGTGTTCTGGAATTTCTGTTGAGAAACAATTCTAAAATGCTTGTATAGTTAAAAATATATAAATAAATGACTGATACCTGTTTCGGATGTTGTGCTTTACGTTTACAAGAGGTACTGCTTTCATCAGAGGATCCTGAGCTCTGGATGCTGGTTGGAGGCATGGCTAGTGCAGGCAAGGGCACTTAAACTCTCAGAAGCCTTTTCCCAGCTCTGCTAATTGTCAAATTTAGGCAGTGCCCTGTGAAACCTGTAAAGCTACATGTGCCTGACTCCCAAGGCACTGCCCTGGGATCCAGCTAGCCCGTTTAGAAAGTGCCTGGTTATCTAAAGTGGCACAGCACCTAAGCTCAAAAAATAATTTCAGTAGAGAATTATTCCTATGGAACTAGCTGGGAACTTAAATAAGGATTAGAGTTTTGTGGATTTGGTATGTAGCACTCTACATCAGAGGCCTTTGAGACAATGTGAACCACAAGATTTTTGTGGTCTGGCCACTCGGCTCAGGGCTGATTAACACACAAAGAAATAACGCAAGTTCAGAGAACTTCAGAGAACTGCTGTAGTGGAGACATGTCTTTTGGGATGCCAACCAGCTTTTTTACTCACAATTATTTTATTTTGTGTAGGATTTTCCATAAGTATCATGCAATTTAAGGACCAACTCTTTTAGGAAAGCTTTTAGGCTGGAATACTGTAAATGTTTTGTCTAAATAGGATAGTGCTTGTTCACAGGGCACTAAAATTCCCACTTAAGGCTACTGGTTCCTCATATGACTCCAAGAGCTGCACACTTCTCTGTGTTAGCTGTTTTTATAGATTCAGAAACATATTCCTACTAATTTTTACCATTAAAAGCCTTACCCTTTGTTTTGTTTTTGCTAACTTTGCAATTGATATGCTTTTGCTTGAAAACACTATGGCTTTAAATAGGAAAAGCTCATGCTTAGTGGCAATAGTTGATAAATTATAATGTCCCAGAAATATTGTGCATGCTTCTGAAAGACAGAATATGAATGTCTCTCCAGATGCGTCTAGAAATTAAATAGCATTTTTGAGATGCCAGATTTTTTTAATAACCAATCTGAAGAGTCTATAATTTAGGACATATTATAATTTAGTAAGAAAAAAGACAGAAAGATTATCCACAGTCCTATACCAGCCACGAAGCAGAAGTTGCCTAGATTTTCAGAAGGCACACATTCCCACCCAGTAGTATGTTTAGTATATTACATACTCTATTGCAGCAATAACTCTGCCACAGAGTTACTCCAGACTTGAATATTGATTTATGTGTCGCTTGATATGGTGCTGGTGCAGGACAGTTACCAAACTCAGTTATGTGTATGACTTGCTGAAGATTCTAATTTACAGAAATGCACCTCCCTAGCATGTATTGAAGACCAATTTACATACAAGTTTCCCTCTGTCCTCTCCTGCTCAGGAGTAAGACACTGCTGCTTGCCACTGTCAGCAGAATCAAGGCTCACCTTAGCTGAAACAACATGCAGTTGGGAATGCTGGTGGGATGACTGGAATGCGACTCCTCAGAGGTGGAAGGCTGTTGCCACCTGAGTTAGTTCCTCTGGCTGCCATGCCAGGTGAAAGGGGAGTCAGAGTTGTACCTTCTTATCAGCTCTTGATATCCACTCTATCACCTAGAGAAAGAAAAAATATGCAGAAATTCATGAGGTTGGTAATTGAGGGTGTAGTAGTTCATCCCAGCTGCAAAAATTCAAACACAGCAGGAAGACTATAATAAAAAATACTCAGGAAGAAACACTATTCAAATTGCATAACAGTCCTCTGCATCTGCCTGTACACTTGGGTTCAGGTTCTCTACAAATTTTGAAATTGATGTGGGAAAAAAACCCAATCATTATGCTTATCAGAGCACAATGTCTTACCAGAGAAGGCCTCTATTTCAAGAATTTTTTTTAAAAGAACTGATACCAAGACAGTAGGTGAGAAGAGAGTAGTACAGTCCCAACTTTAAATATTCAGAAATTTAGCAGAGTTGGCTTTGAGCTGGGTCATTTGTGAGCCATCTGACTCTGTAAGACCTTCCATTTTTCCAGACTACCTTCAGAAAACACAGCATTTTTGTATAAACACCTACAACACTTTGCTCTGGAATAGCCTTCTTCCTTCTCACTTCTTGCTACTTGCTTGGAAGTAGCAATACTTCCTCTCCTGAGGATCTAACACCAACTCCAAAGGAATTAGTTTCATGAGAATACGGGCAAATATTTGAGTACAGCAAACACAAACTTGTTATTGGCTGTTGTGCAGTAGCACAAAATATTTGGGGTGATGTTGCTTCACATCAGGATGGTCATGTTTGAATTTCAGTTATCCTGCTTTATTTTCAAAATGACATTCACACATTTGTTTTCACTTTACTGTCTGCATGATGTATGTTATTCACATTGTCACTGCACTTTAAAATCTAAATTACAATTTAGTAGCTCATTAGCTTGAGGAATTGCCAATATCTTGCCAAATAGCCTGTGTCCACTATAAATGAAACTTGCATGAATTAGAAAGGGGCAATTTGCTCGTAGAGGAGTAGAAGGATAATTTATGTTATAAATAAACACCTTGATGTGTCTTGTAGTGTTTAGATGACTATAAAACATCTCTTGTGTAATTAGGAAGCACATTTTTGTGTAATTAAGAAAATGAACGAGAATTAAATTTTGAGGTGCTGCAGGTGGTATTGCCACCCTATTGTAACCTAATATATACTGACACTTGCATTAGCTCTGTGATGGTTAGCAACAGTTTTTATATTAAGCTAGAAATGGTTATGTTGTAGCTTCAGGATTATCAGCAAAACATAGTTCTTAAAAGAAGAATCAACCCAATGAAGTAGCTTAAAAAAAAAATCCACCCTATATTCAGTATTTCTATTTTGCAGTGTTCAAAGGAAACTGTTTGGAAAGTGATATAAAAAAAACAAAAGAGAGATTTTCCCCCTTTTCCTATAGAATGTTATTCATGAATACTTGAAGCTCTGAGTGCTTTGTTTTGGTTGATTACAAATTTTTTCTAGTTGAGAAAATGCTGACAAGTTGCAGTATAGCAAAGGTATCACATCAAAAAACAAAGTCAAATGGAAAACAACATATTTATTCAGCCTTTAGGATCCCAAGCTCAAATACATACATTCACATGTATACTTGAAATCATTTACTCTCATTCTTTTAGCTGCTGTAAAGTGAAGAACCGGAGGTGTTTATAACCACTTTTGTCTTAGAAGTGCCCTTATCACACGACAGTTACTAGAAGTTTATGTTCCTTTGGTTTAAATATTTATCTAGGCTAGTGTTTTTTTCCTGCACTGCTGGTACCTCCTTTTCACTTGCATTTTTGTCCTCTGTCGTGGCAAGAATTCCAGCCAAGTCTGTACTCCTATTTTCTCTTTCAAATCCAGCCGTTTTCTAACAGTGGCCAGTTGAGGCAGATATCACCTCCCTTATCTGCACAACTGCTTAAGAAATTATATTATCACTCTATACAGGGCCAGAGTACAAGAAGTGTGAGTAGTTGTTTTTCTGGACACAGCCAAGAGTCTCTGGAGAGCATGAAACTGAGTTCTGCTTTTTTTGTCTTGTGTTAAATTGCTGGAAAGTTCTTTGCAGAGGGGGTGACTGCAAGCCAGATCCTGTACAGGAGCTGATCAGTGTGGTTGCATTTAATTTTGGTGCCTTCTCTGCTGAACAGATGCTGGACCCAAGCGTTGGACCACAGGAGACAGCGCACAGGGGTGCTGACAAACAGCAGCAAGCTGCCACCTGAAATGAGTTCATCATGCAGCCATCTAGAACTACTACTTGTAAACCGGCTCCGGTCCTTGTTCCTCTCCCGTACGACAGTTGTTCAAGACACAAAAGTCTTATTTAGGCCCTTAAGTAGATTTTCTGAACATGGCTGTAACAGAATATCCTAGCACAGGGAACTAACTGGTCTTGTTCACCAGTTTTATAAATAGCATTCCTGAAAAAAAGTTACTTCATTGAGAAACAGGAAGGAAATGCCCAGTTCGAGAAACTCATCTCTTCTTCAGGAAGGAGGCACAGCCATTCCTAAAACCCTGTCATTTAGCTGCAGAATATTTTTACTACTTCACAGAGTGTGACATGCACAGAATAACAACCAGCACCCAAAATGACACAGAGGATGATAAAAACAAGATTACAGAAAGAGGAAGTATTTTCACTGTAGCGTCTGGAATGCATGACCCTGACATAGGTAAGTGATGGTTCCTGGAATCCCAGCAATACTCCTGTGGAGCTGCTGAGCCTCGTGTTCAGGACATTAAAGTTTAACTCAAGGTAGAAACGTTTTTCAGTGTGAGCTGTCTAAGCCAGGCTTCAGGATTACAGCTGTCATGCCCTGTGATTATCACAGGCTCTGCACCCCCACTTTTCTTAACAGCAAAAATCCACAACTTCTGAGTTCAGTACAATTTGCGGAGTATTGTAAACACAGATATTTTATAAATATATAATATAAATATTATATTATAAATATAAATCTTCTGATGTAATCTGGGCCTATGACACCTCTCTGCCCCGCTGTCCCACAGCAAACTGGATACTTTTGGAAAAGCTCTTTTCTGTCTTGGAAACCCTTTCCATGGCCATGCTCTTCTTTCCTGGTGTTGCCCTGAGAGGCAACTTCTCTTTCCCTGCTGTCAAAAATCGCTCAGGCTGCAGAGAAGAGGAGGAGTTACAGCGTAAAGCTACAGCGTTTGCTTCTAAGGTAAGCAACTCTTCTGAGCTTTGGCTGGGAGGATACACTTAAGCTCCAAAGGGGGAAACAGACAAGGGCACAAACTGCAATTTCACCCCTTTATGGAAGGATAAGAAGTAGCATGTATTAATGTCACTGCCTGGAACAGCAAGCAGCTGCCTTTCGTGTTTGTCAGTCACTTGCCTGCCTTGTGAATCATAGGGATATGTGATTTTTGGGGTTTTTGCCAAGTCTGAAAATCGCTCAAAAATGGCAGTGGGAAATCCCTACAATCTGCTATCTGTGGTGAGATTAATTTCCACACCGTATTAAGTACAAACACAGTCCTATATTATAATATAACAACTGAAAGTAAAACAGAATGGAGGAGGGGGTGGAGCATTTGCTGCTGTCACTATTGCAAACTTTACCCTAACTTCTTCTGTGCCAACTTGCAGCACAGCTTTTCCGAGACTTGTAAGTATTTTACAACTTTTAACATACTCTTATTTTTCTTTCTTTCTTGTATTAAAAAGATGAGGGAACTCATGCTGCTTACCTTCTAATTATTTACTGCTTCTTAAAATTGTCCTGTAAGATTTGTTATATATAAAAGAGTTCAAATATTGTATTTAACCTTGTACCTCCCACCTGTTTCTCTGTTTCTGCTGTGAGAGACATCAGTAAGTATAGAGAATTGGTGCTAGCTAGGGAAAAGTTGTCATTGTTTTGTAACAAATTTACACAACAAAAATGAGGAGAAAGCAAAGACACTGCTGTGAGCCTAGTTAACATAGCAAGGACAGAGGCAAAAAGCTAGGAGAAAAGTTATTTACCATCCTAGTGTACACACTTGAAAGATCATTAAATGCAGGCAGGGAACTGAAAACCTGCAGTCAAGTGGAATCCTGCTGCAAATGGGGAGGCATTAGCTGGTAGTAAACCTGAGTAAGCAAATGCAATTATGAGTCTGTTATTAAAAATACTGCTTTCTACCTAGCTAAAACCAAAAGTTAGGAGGAAAACGATGTGTAAGACAGAAACTTGTGAACAGCTGCACTGTCAAAATGTGCAAAATTACCTCTGTAAAAGCCAATACTAGGGAATTCTCCTTAATGTGCACAACTACTACTTTGTGATTTCTTCTATATACAGCAGGAATATTTGTGCTGCTTACTTTTAGAGTCTGATATTGCAGGAAAAAATCCTGATTATAGTTATCACAGTATGTTCTGCTATACTTTCCAAATAGTCTACAGAACAGCCCTTCTTTTGCTGGTTATGAATGTATTTATTTCTATTTACAGTTATTTATTTGACATGTACTAGATAATTGGAAGGGTATCAGTTATTTTAACTGGGAAGGAGATGCTTAATTATAAATCTTGTAATTATAGTACTATTATATGCTACTTAGTATAAATAGATGATCTCTATAGATCAACAGATGTATAAAACTCATTCTTTGGGAGGCCACAGGACTGTTCTGAACTCTAAGTACATGTAGTATGACTCTGTAGCCTGTCACAATCATTTTAGCTCTGCAAACTCGAGCAATAAAGGTCAGCTTTGCCAGCTCTTTAGAGTGCAACATTGTACCCTACTGTCTTTAAGAATATTTGAATTCTTTGAGGGGAAAAAAAAAAAAGGCTTCCTAGATCTTCACTAAGAAAAGACAGGGAATATGAAGGACAGAGGTACAGGCTGGTGTGGAGTAATTGGGTAGAATGGATAACATAATACTAGATTTTTTCTGAAGATTAAAAGGCTCCTTCTCACTTTAGCTTAGAGTCTCTTTCAGGCCATGGCCAGTAATAACACTTGGCACAAACCTTCCAATGTCAGATGCAGGGTTCTTGTCAGCCAAATGTTTCCCTCTTCTGTTTTCAGCTTCCTGCAGCCAGCAGAGCAGAGGGAAGGACAATCTGGAACAGCTCCTGTGAAAGACATGTTCTTTCAAAATAATGTCTTCTGTGGTGTAAAGCAGATCACCATTCTTCAGGCCATCACAGTGTTATTGCTGGCAGGGATCAGTAAACTACAGCAGCCCAAGCTCAATTGTTGGCACAAATCTGTTAGTCTGCACAGACGTACATAGTTTATTCCCCTTCTTTTTTACATTACTTTCTTGTGACTGTATCCTCTATTTCATGACTGCACCATCAGTAGGAGCTACCCTGGGAGAGTAAATACCCTTGCATTCATGTTTTTCATGAGGTCTTTCTGTGGGCTTAAAAACTCATAAGCAAAGATACTGACTTGAACGGTTATTTTAACTACAGGACTCTCAAACACTGCCAATTCTCATTATTATAATGCATTTCCAGTTCTCCACACCAAATTATAGTGTTAGACAAAACGAGAACATCTTAAACAGGTCCATTTGCTGGTGCATGCATGCTAAAAGATTCCAAATTTTAAGTATTTCAAAAGTAATTGCTCAGAAATGAAGAGGAGAAATTCCTACTATCAATTATTTATTACTCAGAGAAACGTGTATGAAGTAAAATCTTATTTTTTTTATAATTAGTTCCCAGATTTAAAGACATCTTCCCACTCAACCCACATTTCTGATTCCCAGTATACGGGCTTTGATAGGACAGGAATTCAATCCAGGAATAAACGCTGATGTATTAACAAACAAGCTGATGTATTTGTCTCTACAGATACCAAACTCTGGTAGAAAGCATTATTAACAGGTCTTCATGGAGATATATGCCTCTAACTCCTTTTTGAGTAGGAGTTCAAAGGGATAGGACTGCCCTGGAGGTCCCCAGTACCCAGACACACAGATTATTCTTCCACAGACAAAAGGACTTCTGATTACATATTAACCCCAGATCAATTTACTTGCTGACCGCTTCTGTGCCAAACACAACCTTTGCCACTGGTGCCCACCTCAAAGTTTCCTGCATCCTGAAGGCTCCTCTGCTCTTGCTGGGCCAGTGCCATTCCCAAGATGGGTGCTCTGATCCCACTCTCACAGTGGACCTGAAGGAAGGATTATAAAAGGAAGGCATTTCACCCGAGCTGTATTGTATCGGTGTAAGCAGAGATCCCACTTGGCCAGGGCTGAGTGCCACCTTTGAGATAATACTCTGCATGGCTCTGTGAGAGGTCTGGGATCTCCTCCACATCCTTTAGCTGATCTGGTGCCTGTTCTCTACCACCAATCAGGATTTATGGGCAGCTGGGGCTAGTTTTTTATATCATGATGGCAACACAAAGGGTTCAGGCACCACAGTAGCTAATAAAAGCTTTCTGTCTTCCATTCATAAATTATTGTACTAGTATAAAATAAGGAGACTGATTCTTTTTTAGCTAAGATATTAGTGAAAAGCAGCAGAAATATTTGGAAGCCAGCAGGATATGTGCTATATAATTAAACTGTTGTCCTTGCTGATAGGTTATTATCAGCAGGTAACAAGATATATGCATCATTACAAACCATCTTACAGTATTTCATGCAGTAACAGATGAGGTATGTCTCCAGTGGCAGCACAGGGTGATCACTCAGATGCTGTTGCCATTATAGCTGCTATAAATTACAACTGAACAGTTTAATAGTTTATCAATTAACTCTAGTGCCAATGCTTAAAAATTCTTTACCAAAAATGGCAGACTTTTTTTTTCCCCACTGAAAAATTGTTTTTTTAAAAGCTTGCTTTATAAAAATACCTCTACTAGAAGGGTTGTACTCTGTGACAGTTAAAAAAATATTTTATCAAAGTTGGTAAACCAGCCCACCCATCACTAGGTTTTATCAAATCTTTTAGGGTGCCCTTTCATAAATAAAAATACAAGTGAAGCAGATTTACTGGCTGTAATTTGAGTAGAGGGATCTCCATATTTTAAACTGCTAGCCAAAAATGGTTCCCATTGCACCTTTCCTTGGCTGTAGTCTCTGCCAGAAGGCTGTGAACATCAAGTGCTCTGTAATTTTCTTCCCTGGAGTTTAAGCTATAAATAAGGACCGTATGCAAAAGTTTATTGTCTCTGCTGGAGAAAGGACTTGAGCTCATTGGTGATGTCAGGTCACTGTCTGCACAGATCCTGTTTGTGCAGATACAAAATATGACAATGCAGTTGTTGAGCTAATGATCTTGTGAACAGCTCCTGCAGTAGAAGACCCATTTTATGTAAAAGAATAACAACGTTGACAAGGTTTCATTCCACATATCTTAAATATCCTATGAACCGTCAATATGTTCTGTTGCCAACATGACTGAAAATGAAGCATGGATTCTGTGGCCTTGTTTGATGTTGCATTGGCTAACCAAGAATTATGGCACTTGTCCCAGTGGTGCCTGTGTGCATCTCTGGCAAGTGACAGAATGTCACTGTCTGTCTTCCTGCAAGTAGAAGCAGGAACCTTACCTGCCCTTCCAGGACTAAGAAGAGGTATTTGCAGGTACATGGAAATCTATGTGCCTGATACCCTAAAGCTGCAGCTACCAACCTGCTTGCAAGAGTAAAAGGTATCAACATAAGCATGCTTGTTCAAAAAACCTAATTATATCTGTTTGTTTAATAAGCCATACTGGCTCCTGAGTCACGTAGCCTCAGTTTGAATGTCATTAAACCAACATCATCTCTATACCTGTTGAACTGAGCACATGTAGGGTGCTTTTAAAGACATGGGAATGGGAGTCGTAGTAACTCTTGAAGGGTCATCTACTGCAGCCTGTGGCAGAAAAACTAAAAGCATGGTTTCATTTCCCTGCTAGAGGACTTTGGTAATGGTATAGTTGCTAGGTGGAGTTTTTCTTTATGTTGCTTCCTGGCAGGGTTGTGCTTCTTGGCATCAGATAGTGTTTCACATTCCTAAGGCTAGATTAGTTTAGATTAGTTCTGATACTAGATGTAATGCAATCAGTTGTACTCAGGGCTGCCATGTGCAGCGTAGGTCACTGAAGAGCAGCAGAGGGGATGGGAAGGAGGGTGGCTCTGTGAACCCACCTGGGGTTGCGCTGGTCCCTCTTCTCAACCTAGTATCAACCTGCCCTGTGATGACCAACACTGGATGCTGGTGATGGCAAAAGTCATCAGATTGGGGTTTACATGTCGCCTTGCTGCTTACAGCTTGCACTCATTTTATTTAATTTTAAATCTTTTTTATTTAATTAAAAAATGTCTACAGCCTTACTAATACCGCATCCTTCAGTAATCAGTTACATGGGCAAAAGAAATGTGATTTTATACTGTCTAGGAAAAAAACCCACATGGAGCCAAAAGCCAGGAAAACCAGGAAAAGGAGGAATATTCTGTATTTCATCTATTTTTCTTCTGTATGTCCCCATGTCTGATTTGCTGCATATGTCTTGCACCATGTTGTAAATCCAGAATGAATTATTTTATCCTTCCCTTATGGTACTTACCAGTAAAATATCCTATTGCTTCTTGAACATGAGTTAGTTTATTTTTCTCAAAACTTTTGAAGTATAGGAAAATGGGAATTTATCTTTACAAATAGAAAAAGATTGGAAGAACCTAATGATTTTGGGTCCAGTATGTGATACCTGGAGCTGGATTATTCATTTTAAAAAAAAATTGTTTAGCATTCCCTAGGACTGTCTGTTTTCACATACAGCTCACAGTTTGTTCTGGGTGCTATATGTGAATGCAGTCAGCTGTAAGAACGTAATGCTTTTTTGACCTAAGCTCTGCAAAGTGCAACCATTTCTTCAGATTGTAGCATCTGCAATGGAAAAACCTGCATCTGAGCTAGCTGGCTGTAACAGCTACAAATACATGCATGGGGAGCATGAAGTGTTTCTCCTAAGGGCAGATATACAAAGCAACTTACAGTCAAGATTTCTTGTAGGAGGGAACTCAGAAAATTATTATCCTTTGTCAAAAATCTGGGTTAAGGAATTTGGCCCAATCACAGGGAGATGGTGAGATAAAGGCAGGGACTGAAATCTGTTCCTCAGGGCTGCGTTTAGCTGCCTTTGTCATTATACACATGCTTTTCTTTCTGTAACCTTCTGCCTCCTTTTCTATACATCCTCCTTCTTCAAATAAGGACATTTATACAGGTTTAGGTTTTTTCAGGAACTTAGTCCATTCAGTGAACAGAATCCATTTTGTTCATAAATCCTGCGAGATAAAAAGGAAATTGTTACAACATATTGAAGATTTAAAACCTTTTTAAAGTGATGAATCCTTGGGAAGGCAGAGACCATGTGATTGAGTTTCAAGTTCTGAGGAAGCATATGCTTTAGTGTTCATAAATGCTCCCATGTCTGCTACACCCAACCTTTCCTCCTTCCTTTCACCTCCACCCTGTCTTGATTCTTTGCTGTGCTATCTGTTCAGTCGTGCTACTCAAATTCCACTGCTGGGTTCCAGCAGCATCACTGATTTCCTCAGCCTTTACTGCACCGTTCCTGCAGGAAGCCTTGTTTTTTCTACAAAGAGCTCTGTTTGCCTCTGGAGCTTGGAGATGGAATATGTTTACTGTGAAGGGACTGCTGGAAACCAACTACAAACAGTGCCAACAACACACTTGTACAATTATGTAAACTAAGCCCTTTATGATTTGGCCAAGTTTGTGCAGGTTTTCTAGGGTGCCAAATATGAACACATTACTAAAAAGCACAGCTTTAATTAAATGGCCATAAACATTTGCTTTACATGAAAGAAATGTATATTCCTGCTAATTTGTTTTTGGAAATGACAGAACCACTCTTGATGGAACTCAAAAGAAAATCAGTAGCCTTAATAAATAACACAATGTAGGAGATTTCAGCTCTAACAATTTCAGCTTGACCAAACCAAAAGCAACTGAAACAGAGACTTACTGTTTGAGAGCCAGCTGCAGAAGGCCCTAATGAAACTGAAGGCAATAGCACCTTTACATAAAGAAGGAGAACAGTGTTCCCAGCTCATATCTCTGAAATGATCAGCATTTAATTTTCTAAGAAAATAATGCTTATACAATCACGCATCTGGGCATGTTTGCATATTTCTGTCTCCTTCCTCCATCACATTTTTTAATTCAAGGCCTAATTTCACTGAAAAATTTACATTAGAAGAGGCATCCACAGGCCACATTTTCCAGCCTCCCACCTAAAGCAGTGCTAACTTTAACATTACGGCAGCTTCCTCCAGGCTTGGTTGAATTTTTAATACCTCTGAGGATGGAGCCTCTACAACTTCTGCAGGCAGCCTCCTTCACAAACTTACTTGCTTGCAGATTGTGTTATAAAAAACCACTAATATTAATATGCAAATAAATTGTTCTCTCAATATGTCTTCGTAATTTTCTGCTATCTTCAAGGTGTTTCTGTAAATACAAAATCAGTTTGGAAAAAAAAATCTGCTTGTTTCTCTGATTCCTACACTTGCAACATTTCAAAGTGAATCTAGGAGGAAAAAAAAAAGTTTCTAGAAAAGAAAGGAAACATTACAATTAGGTTTTATTGTGTAATCTGTAAAAAAGTAATAAAAAAGGGAATGAGCTGGTTAGACAGTTGCCATGATCTTTACTATGAAAACACCGCTCAAATGGAGTTGGAATATGGCTGATTGGATCTCTGCTGACCTGACCTTGTTTCCATACAGTTTGCCTCATTTATTCTCTTCTTATCTATTTTATAAAATAGGGGAGAACACACATAAAATTGCATAGCTGGACTGTACTGTGTCTACATAAAAAGCAACTACTAAAAGCAATTGTCAAGCTGTGCTATAGGGAAACTCTTCCAGCCCTTTATAAAAAACAGGATTGTACTGATGTTAATGACTTCAATACTAACTACCTGGGCTACAAACTCTCTTCTGATTGTTATCAGCAGTCTTAAAAAATTATCCTTTGATAGCAATATACATATTCTAGTGGGGAACCCCCCTTATACTGATTGCAGCATTCCAAGGTGGGTCTCTATTACCTGGATAAGAATAACTCTTTTAAAAAGACCCTCTTGTGTTTTCTATTAATTTGAAAGAATTAAAGGAGATTTGCAAAAAAAAATAAAAAAAAGAAAAAAAGAAAAAAGGACTTGCGAAATTTCAGCAACTTCCTGCTCTGAATGCTTTAAATAGATGGGGCTGAGAGCCACTCAGAACTGTATTGCAACATCATATATACTTCTGTTTTCCACATCTAGGTCACACAATGAACTTGCCTGATCCAGATTCTATACTTCGATTCTGAGTAATGTTCCAGCGAGCAGGATGCTGGGGATGGCACGGCCAACACAAAACTCTACCAGAGCATTGAGCAGGCTGGAGAGTCAGGTAAGTGTCACTTAAACAACATAACCTCTTAGGAAATGCCAGCAAAGCTTTAAATGTTATCTTACAACCCAAATGAGAAAACTAGGTAATACAGCAAATGTAAGGCTTGGTAATATTTACAGGATTTTAGATGAGATTACTAGCACCCTGTAATTTTCTGCTTTGTTTTTCCACTCCTTGTTCACTTGTACCAGAATTACATAGTAAATAGATCTGTGGTTTTTTCACATTTGTGTTTTTCACTTCATTTGGGGCACAGCAAGTTCTACCAGACTTTCCCTCTTGCTTGGATTTAAAGCCTATGTCTAGCTGACTCTTCACAACATGCGAGGCCGTAACCCCTGACCCTCAAGGATGTTTAATAAAGGAGGAAAATCCTTGCAGGTGCCTGGCCCCTTCACTCTTCAGAGCTCTCCAACATGCTTTCTAGCCGATTCTGTACCAGTTGCATTTCCAGTATGCAGCGTGGCCAGGTCACCTTGTTATAGCCCAAAAGCCATTAGCACAGGGCACTGGGTACCCTCCAGGCTTTACTGGTGTGTTGGCCTTCCCTTCCTCCAGGTAGGCTCCTTTCCTGGGTAGTCAGAGACCTGGCAGTCTCAGGTGGGATTCTCTCACTTTCAAACACTTGATTGTCCCATGGCAAGAGAGGGAAAAGCTGCCGGCACGGTACCTCGCCATGGAGGCAAAAATGGAGTCCCCCAGCTGTGGGCCCTCACCCATCCAAGGGCTGCAGCTCTTGGGCTCCAAGACAAGCACTGTGCATATCCCTGTCACCGTGGTGCCTCCACAGCCCCACCTGGCCTTCCCTGTCAACATGCTGCACTGTGGATGGATAGGTCCCCGTGCAAATCCAGTCTGCTGGGGGGAAAAAGCCAAACAGGAATTTTCTGAATGATCTTCATTCTAGTTATGGCAATTAAGTTGTTGCTTAGGACACAATGGATTTTTTTTTCAATGAATTCTGATCACAGCTTCGTCAGCTTCAATCCTAAAGGTGTAATTGCTCATACTTGAAACTACAGCTCTTCTCTTCCTTGGGCTTACCAGCTGACTTCCTTCTGTAAATCATACAAGCAATAATCAACTAAAAACTGAATTAATCATTGATTACACAATAGCTTCATATGAATTCATGCAAAGTGTCCAAGTAACTACATCAGAATCCTAGCTCTTACTAAGCAGACCTCTCCTGATTATGGAGAAAAATGTGGAATGCAAACCCTGCCAAGGTAGCCTCCAATCCCACCAATGGGGGGATTAGAACAGACAGCAGCAATTTATGGGTCAGGTGAAGAATACAGCATAGCTAAGCGACACAAACGTCTCTCACATATTAAGGGAGTCACTCAGTATAAGGCTTGTTTCGCATGTTTATCTAATTTTACCATTCTGCTGTTCAAATTCTGTTGGGAGACATGGTTAAAAGATAAAAGATTATGCTTAGGAGATCACAGTATCTTCTGCTTGTTGGCTGGCTTTAGGTGTCTGCTAGTACTGTGATCCAAACTACTGCATGGACCCAGTTGTCACAGGCCTTTCAAAATTATACCTGGTTATAGTGCTTCCACTTCTACACCTCCTTCTTTCTGGAATACACTTCTACTATGTCTATGTCATATTCCATCTCTCCACACCAGACTATAACTCCCTGAGCCTTTGCCCCTATATTTGCAGTCTTCTGCCCATTTGCTCTTTTAAAAAGACGGTTCTGTCACTTAGATGGTGCTAAAAATACGATACATGATAATGACAGAGCAGGTCATGAGTCACTGTCTTGGGCAGGCACAACCTGCTGCATGCTAATTCTTTCACAATGATCACTGGTAGCACACGTGAGTCAAGTTAAGGTTATTTACACTTCTAAGCCTATAAATGCATCAAAACCAAAGAAGTTTCAATTTATGCTGAGCATTTCAAATACAGCCTGTGTTTTTTTGATTATAGTGTTCCCCCCACTGCCCTTAAACAATATTGCCATTACGCATGTTGCAAGAATCAGACAGAGGATTGTGTGACTACCTCAGTAAGAAAGCTTATTTTGCCCTTCGGCCATGGTAATGTTGCCTCTGTTATAACTTATCTATTTAATCTCATTCATCCTCCACAATGACTTAAAAGAAATTCACGTCTTCTGGAAGTGCTTCTGTTTGCATTCAAGCCAGAGAACATTTAAAAATGCCACTACCCCTTTTAAAGGTATGTGGAAGTGTATTAATCTGGCATGTATGCTGTTATAATATCTTAAATAAGTAATTTTATGCTATTTCTTATATTTATACATGGTGAATGATGTATCTATGAAGGTACAAACAAAGAGACAACATCCTTCCCAACAGGGCTTTGTATCTAAAACCAGATGTAACATACAGCCATTAACATCTATGTTATGCCTGTTAAAAGAAAAAAAAAAGTGCAGATAAGTTTACTCTGAGGAAAAAAGCTGGGTGCATTCCATCCACTCAAAATATATTATTGTGCACTCTGTAATAATTTTGTAAAGCTTTTTTCCTTCAAATCTTCAGTGATCAATAAAGATTATAACTGGGTGATGCTTTTGTGGTTGATTTCTCGTTTACTTTTAGCAGAGATTATTTATATGAAATACTATCTTAGAAACTACTTCACAAAAGCTAACTGAGAATATTCTGATAACATTAGACATTTCAGAACAGTTTCCAGAGATCACCTCAAAGAGTTATCACTCACTCCAGAAGAGACAAGTAGTTACAACATAGCAGAAATGTAGGTACTAAGGTTACCAGTCTGTTTTCCAGAAATCAGATCAGCCTTCCATTACCAAAACAACTTTGAGTAACTGAATCTCTGTTCGTCAGCCAGTTTGCTATGAGTTATCTCTGCATGTTAGAAGAAAAGATGCCATAAACAAAAAGTTAGAATCAAGTAGCTGGTCCTTGGGAACTTGACAAGGAAGCAGTCAAAGAAGATACCAATGCACAGGCTCACAAATAATTCTTTAGTGCACCTAAGGATGCTTCTGCATGCACTGAACTAACTCCTGTCCTGTTGGCTATGTGATGCTCTTAAGTGGTGTTGTAGAAGGTCATTGTTAAATAGGTTGTTGAATGGGAGTTTATTCCTAACATTAATCTTCAATATAAACAGTTACATTAACATAAAAAAGAGAATGAAGGAAGTAAAGGGGAGAGCTGTACATTTCACCCAGTGTCTTGCTCCACTGATTCTAACTGCTACTAGTACAAGAATTTTTCATTTGCTTAGAAGCTTCTACAATAGTTCACTGTATGATCTGAAACTACAAGTTTAGATTAAATTAAATGTTAGCTGATTCATTATTCCTAATGTAAGGTTCTCCAGCTGAATTTCAAAGTTCAAAAGCTGCGATTAGGATTCTCTTCCTCACTTCCATCAGGGGACCTGAGGAAAATTTAATCTTTTTTAAAATTTTCTATGTCTTCCAGAGAAAAGAAAGTGGTTTAGTCATTTCACACAGGCATTTACTTTATCTTCCTATTTTTTCACATTCTAATTAGACTAAAATTTACTTTAAAAACATCACTGATATGCCACCAGTACATATAATTCATTCATTCATTCATGAAAATGAAAATGAAATAATTCATCCATGATCTTGGTTGTTAATTCCTTTCGTTTTCTCGGAAGGGCCTTAAAATGCCTATTCCTTACACAGCTGACTCAATGAAACTCTGTACCAGAGTTCATTCACTTACTTAAGCGTTAGGTCTATCTATCTACTGAAAGAGTAAAACTCACTGCACATAACCCTGGACTTCTGGTGTTCAGGATATGCAGTTTTGTGAAGGACAACACACTGCCATTGAGAGTGCACCCTTTTCAATTTCTCTCCTGTCTCCCTTTCCATCATCAATACACTGAGCACTTTTTTTTTTAATACAATCATCTTTAGGTCTATAACTGAAGCACCATTTAAATGCTTTTAGTAGCTAATTCATACTTGCATTTGCATGAAGTTTTATATGCAGTACTTTGTTACACCTTTGTAATCATCTAGGCAGTTGTACACTAGATTTATTCTACTGTACTGTAAGCCTACCAAGATAGGTGGACAAATAAAAGCTCCCAAAAGAGTTCCAGGCATATTCACTTCCCTTATTCTCCCTCAAAGTTATTTTTAAGACAAACACCAACCATCTAACCCTTCAGTGTAAGAGTTAAAATTTATCAAAGTCCTAAAAGGAAAGAAAGTAGAGGTGAGCATGGAAATTAGGGTGTGACTTCAGTGGGCATTTCTATGAATTACTGAAGAACAAGTTTTTAATTATGTTGAGAAGTGAGATAGTTGGGCTATAACGGTAGACATGTCCACTACGTGAGAAACTTCCAAGAAAAGCAAAAGCAATCCAGGGCAGTGTTGCTCTATTTCCTGCCCAAAAAAGCTGCCTGTCTGAGGCATGCCTCTGTTGCAGCTTTCCTTCAGTATTAGAGTAGGCTGGAGACTTGCTTTTTTCTGTCCTTGCGCCAACATCTCCTGTCCTTCAGCCAACTCAACAGTGTAAGCCTGAATCAAGCCTTGTTTGCAAACCTGAATGAAGTAGCTGTCTTCAAGCTTTCCAGATGGTGGCACGAAGAAAGAGGAAGACCACATAACAGACTTCTCAAACCTGATCTAAAACACAACTTTCCTAATTGTTCAGGCACTTATGGCAGACACCGTCTATTCTATATGTTACTCATTAGCTTCATCATTAACCATTGCCTACTTTCCTACCTCCCAGCAGAAAAGGTTTTGGTCATTCTACAATTTCTTGATAGCCTCCCTCCCATCCATTTTGTCTGGCGACTGGATCAGGGGCAGGGTACTTGGGTGTCGTCAATGCTTGAGCCTTGGATTACTGTGCTGAGGGACTGCAAGACCTGAAGGGCTGTGCCAACAGGAGTCCTTTTGGCAATCCAAACTGTGAAAATCCATCTGTCATCCATGCATTGTCACACTTTGTAAACCAAGATTTCAGCATCTATTTAATGATGTAATCTACTAATCTACAGCCTTGGTGTTTAATCTGTCCTCAGCAAAGAGGTCAGTTGGGATTAGTAGTGAACTATCTCTGAGGTGGGAACTATCTATCTCCCTGGTGCACTGTCTTACCTTCTACATTGTCTCTGAGCAGAATTTTATGATAATAAACTCAATTTCTATGCCATGTAGTGATTCTGCTATCACATCACTATCCATCACAGCCTTGCTGTGAATCACTGTTCTCTGCCAACTTTTCTGAGCCAAGAAATAATGCATTCCTCAACTAAGTTGTTCCAGGAGAAGTTTATTCACAGCTTTTTTTTTGCTGGAGGAAAGAGAGGAAAATGTCAGCATGGCAACTTTCAAATAAAAGCAGGTTCAAGTGGAAGTGTATTAGCACTGCTTTTTTAGAGGAAAAAGCTCCCTCCCTAAATGCAATCTAGAAGTTTCACTTCAGCTCAAGACAGGTGATTCATAAAGTTCTTTTGAAGGGAACATGGGATATTGTTCCATTGACTACAATCACAAAACCTCAGTGGTCTTTAACACATATCCCACAGGGGTTTGGGAGGTGGGGAGAGAGGAAAAGACCTCACAGTGTCATTTGTAGAAATGATTCAAAGAAAAACAGCTATGGAATTAACAGTTCAATTATTTCAAATTAGTTCTGTTAGTTATTAAAAAATAATTACAGATTTATGTCAAAAAACCATTTGACATGCAGTCATATGTGTTATGAGACAAATAGCTCCCTAAGAATATTGAAGAATCTTCTCTAGTGGAAAAAATAATAAGATTGGCATTTGGTTATGTCTTAGAACTAGGAATTGGACTCCCAGAAGCCTGCTCTAGTTTGTGACATCATTACTATAATACTGCATGATAAGCCCATGCAGTGCCTCAAGGCCACTGAAGCCTGGCCTTGGTGTCACTCAGATTTTAACTGCCAAGTGTTTGCTTTAGTAGCCAATCTCTCAAGAATAATTCCACTATGTAAACCCAGAGGAGAAACTAATCTAATTTCTAAGGAGCAGGATGCTTGTTCACCTGAAAATCCACACTGGCCTTCAGGAGAATTCAGTTCACTTTCTGAAATCTCCCCAAATTTTTTCATGACCAGGGCCATTAAAGCAATATTCCTGTGTCTCAGTTTTCCAGAAGGAAAAATAACATTCCTTTTTGCATTTTGGCTGACTTGTTGACGTCTTTTGTAATCTCTTTTGGGAAACATCAGCTTTAATGACAGGTTTACATAATTTAGAGTATACCACACTAGATTGCATCTTAGCAGATGTTTTCATTTAACTACCATTAGACAAAAAGTAGCATAGCATGAGTTCTCAAAAAAAAAGAAAAAAAAATCAATCTTTCCAAAATGCAGGTGGTTTCTCCAATATTATTTTTTAAAAATGAGTTCAAGCAGAGGCAAATACAATTAGTTTGTTTCAGTGAAGCTATTATCTTTTCCTGATAGTAATCATGCTGATATTCAAGTAACTAAGTAGTATATAAAACTATAGAAACTAATTCCTATTATTCACTCCTCTTTAAAAAATACAAAAAATCAGACAAAGGGAGTTAGCTGTGTATTAGTGAAATTTTGATACTGAAATTTTAACCACACTTTGGAAATGAGTCAGTAAGTATCCATTAACCGAGCATGTTTTCTGACTGAATGTTAATCAGTAAACTGCCCAATTGTAAAACAAAAAGGAATATGAATATACTACCAATTGACTAATTTACATTTCCTTACAATTAAATTCAGAGGTCATTACAATTAAAGGTAACAAGCATAGCTTTGGGAAAACTGCTGAAGCCTCCCAGTATTTTTTTCCATTGATTTTGATCTGTGCTTGGCTTTTCTGACCTCAGTCCTGGGGAAGATCATGGATAGGGTCATCTTGGGAGCTATCATGCAGCACATGTGTGATGGCCAGGGGATCAGGTGCAGTCAACATGGGTTTACAAAAGGTAGATCCTGTCAAACTAACCTGATCACCTGCTATGACAAGCTGACCCGCTTAATGGACAAGGGGAAGGCTGTGGATGTGGTCTACCTGGACCTCAGTAAAGCCTTTGACACGGTTTCTCACAGCATTCTGATTGAGAAACTGGCTGCCACTGGCCTTAACAGGTGGACCCTCTGCTGGGTTAAAACTGGCTGGCTGGCTGGGCCCCAAAGTGTGCTGGAGAATGGCACAAAATCCAGCTGGAA
>VZTU01003465.1:774-13096 GCA_013400835.1 Zapornia atra | reverse complement strand
AAACTCTAGGCAACCCAATAATTCGCTTTAAGGTTTTTTTTTTCTTCAAATCTAGCTTAAATATTCTAACAAATGAGCAATACTTACATGAACACACATGTATATTTATATGTCCGTTGCAATTGAACTACTTAGCTATGCTTGTTCATATGAAGTATTTTCCCCACATTTATAGCTTATATTGCTTTTATCCATAACCACTATTATTAACTCTAACACTGCTTCACATGAGGCATAGTTCTGAGCCATAATCCTACAGGCGTCTATTCTTAATTTTACCAGTTATATTTTTCAAATTAATCACAATAGAATTGAAACAAAACATTCATATTTTTGTCAGTTTCTTAAATGATATAGACACTGCTGTGTATCTTTACATCTCTACACCACATGTAGCAGCCAATTAATTAATGTTTATAATTGACATTTGTGTAATTCATTAATTTATTTAATATCACTCCATAAACAATGGTGAAGCTCTGTTTTTAATCAGAAATCTTTTTAAGAAATCCATTTATTTACGGATTTACTTTAAAACAATATTCAAACTTTTAAGCTACTTTTGATGTCTCTTAGATTTTTACTGTCCTCAGAATGCCTCTTCTGTTAGGGAATAAAAAAACATTCTCAATATCACATGTACTGCATCATGTTTCTCCTGTATATTTCAGGGAATATTAAAACCATAAAGTTATTCATTTTAAAAGTGTATGTTATATTCTTAGGTGCTATTTCAGATGATTAACATTTTGATCATGTCCAACATTTTTTTGATAAAGTCCCAAAACTTCTTTTGCTGTCATCAAAGAAAAAGTAGCCATTAACCTAATATTTGTATTACCAGAAGATAAAATGTTTCTGTATAAGCAGTTAGAACATTATATCAAACAATATCTCTAAATAGTCATCAATATTTTGGCAAAATATATTGTCCTGTATTACTTTGCAATCTTATATGTCACAGTATGTGAGACTGTCATACTTTTTTTTTTCAAAAAGTAGAAAAAGAGAAAGTTTTGGGGTTAATAAAAAAAAAAGTCAAATTAGACATCCTTCAAAACCTGGTACTCAAGCATTCATAGAACTTTTCATAAAATTTATGTGGTGTTTCATAAATAGATAAATATTGAACATGGGAATACAGATAAACACAGTCTGATTTTTCATTACTACACACACTCTTACTAACCTTACATGTAATCATTTTATTATGTTGAATGCTTTACCATGTATGTTGCATAACACATTTCTTCAGCTGTTAACAATTTCAAGAGCTATCAAGAATACAGGCACAGCTATTGACATACTGGATGCTTACTTTTCTCGTTATAAAAAGATCATGTGAGGTAATAAAACCAATATGACTGAAAAGTTTTTCTTTTTTTTTTTTTTTAATTCTCACATTGTTTTGTATTTCCTGAAGGAATGTGCTCATATATACTTTGAAAACAGATTTAAACAAATAAAACACTTAATTCAGGCTTTAAATGTGATGGAAAGTAATGTCACAATTACCCTGTGATTCTTGGCATTAAACTCCTTCAGAAAACCATGGGGATCATTACAGATACAATAACTCCAGGATGTGCCTTGTTAAGTGGGAAGCTTAATTGGCTCTGAGCAACGAAGAACCTGGAGGGATATGAAGATGAAAACATGAGAGATTCTTCTTGAAAATAGTCTCTTACAGCTCGCAGCTAGAGATAGAAGGAAAAGATTGCTTCTTCACGTTTTATCTCAATAAAATACTTGGCTCTAAGGTCCCTGTTTCTTATGACTTCTTTATATCCCCTTCTCTTGGATGATATTGTAAGCGCGTGAGGTTTTTTTCAGGATATTTATAACTCAGAGATCATAGTTTTGAATCATAGGATATCTCTAGTTGGAAGGGACCCACAAGGATCATCAAATTCAACGTCCTGTTCCTCCCAGTACTACCTGAAACTAAATTGTATGACTAAGTGTATCATCTAGATGCTCCTTGAACTCTGACAAGCTTGACAGTGTGACCACTCCCTTGGGGAGTCTGTTCCAGTAATTTTTGGTTATGAAGAAACATTTGTGCCTTAACAAAACAAAATTTGAAGTCTAGACTTATTTCCTTTCAGGAACTTCATTTTCCATGTTAGGCCTTTGATTGTCAAACCTAACAACAAATAATTCTCTTAGATAAATAAACATGTTAACAACAGTAAATACATCAACAGCAAAAAAAGTCCTAAGAAGAATCTCCATCCCTTATTGCATGGAGAGGAACATGGCCAGCAAGGATGAGGAAAAGGCTGAGGTATTTAATGCCATCTTTGCCTCAGTCTTTAATAGCTGGACCTATTGTCCCCAGGGCATTCAGCCCCCTGAGCTAGAAGACAGTAATGAAGAGCAGAATAAATCCCCCTTAATCCAGGAAGAAGCAGTTTACAACCTACTATGCCACCTGGAAACTCACAAATCCATGAGGCTGATGGTATCCACCTGAGAGTAGTGAGGGAGCTGGTAGAGGAGCTTACCAAGCCACTGTCCATCATTTATCAACAGTCCTGGTTAACAGAGGAGATACCAGATGACTGGAGGCTTGCCATTGTGACACCCATCTACAGAAAGGGCCAAAAGGAGGATCCAAGGAACTACAAGCCTGTCAGCCTGACCTAGGTACCAGAGAAGATCATGGAGCACTTCATCCTGAGTGTTCTCACTAGGACTGTGCTAAATAACCATATGATCAGGCCCAGCCAGCCTGGGTTCATGAAAGGCAGGTCTTGTTTGATCTCCTTCTATGACCAGGTCATCTGCTTAGTTGATGAGGGAAAGGATGGTGATATTATCTACTTGGACATAAGCAAAGCCTTCCATAGTGTCTCCTACAGCATTCTCCTGGAGAACCTGATGGTTCACGACTTGGACCAGTACATACTTTTCTGGGTAAATGAGTGGCTGGAAAACCAATCCAAGAGAGCTGTGGTGAAAAGAGTCAAATCTAGTTCACAGATGGTCACCAAAGGTGTCCCCCAAGGCTCAGTCTTGGGGCAAGTCTTGTTTAATATCTTTATCCATGATCTGGAGGAGGGGATTTAGTGTGTCCTCAGTAAATTTACAGATGACACCAAATTAGGTGGGAGTGTCCATCTGCTCCAGGGCAGGAAGTCTCTGCAGAGGGATCTGGACATGCTAGATACATGGCCCAAGGCCAACTATGTGAAGCTGGACATAAATTGAGTGTGATTGCTAAATAATACTAAGATATGTTACCTGATATTTGGAAATGAGAGAAGTGCCACATGTAGATACCCTCTCTTGCCATAAATCAGTATCACACAGTATAACAGAATTAGAAACCTGATTTCCCTTCCTGAGGTGATAAACAGCTGAGCAGGGTTTACATGAAGTGGATGTGTTCACATAACAAAAATAGGTGAACAGACAAAGCATCATTGCTACCATCATCTCTTTAAATAACATGATAAACATTTGATCACAACTTTTGAGCACAATTGGGTCAGATCTACCATTATCCCAACCCTTTGGGTCCCATGTTGGGCATTGAAAAAGACTGTGGTGGTTTAGCCCCAAACAGTGGCTGAGCACCACATGCTGCATGATCACTCCCATAGGAGAAACAGACAGAGCCTCTGTGGATTGGGATAAGAATAGTTTACTGACAAAACCACCGTGAAAGTAGAACAATAACAGCAAATTACGCTCACACCTGGTGATAACACAGAGTAACTTACCAACTTGACAATTAGAACATTGCATGATGCAAGGACTAACCAGACACCCCAGCCATACTTCGAGTTCCCTGGAGTTACCCAGGAGTACCCACCCCCAGCCAGCCCCTTTTACAGGGAAGTGATGTCAGGTGGTGTGTAAAACAGCCCAGGCTAATTCTGCTCACCTGGGCTGATGGCTAGGGGAGGTTGACCCTCTCCTGGCCAGAACCAAGACAGAGGTTCAATAAGGCTAAGTGGTCGGTCCTGTGTTTGGGTCACAGCAACCTTGAAATGCTACAGGCTTGGGGAAAAATGGCTCAAAAGCTGCCTAGCAGAAAAGGAGCTGGGGGCTTTGGTTGATAGCTGTCTGAATATGAGCCAGCAGTGTGCCCATGTGGCCCAAGAAGACCAACAGCATCCTGACTTGTATCAGAAATAGTGTGGCCTAAAGGACTAGGGAAGTGATTGTGTCACTGCACTTGGCACTGGTGAGGCCACAACTCAAGTACTGTGTTCAGTTTTTGGGCTGGAGAATAGGAGGCTAAACAGAAACCTTATTGCTCTTGACAACTACCTGAGAAGACACTGAAAAGAGGTGGGGTTTGGTCTCTTCTCACAAGTAACTAGCAATAGGATAAGAAGAAATGGTCTTAAGTTGCATCAGGAGAGGTTCAGGTTGGATATTAAAAAAAATTTCTTCACTGAAAGAGTGGTCATGCATTGGAACAAGATGCCCAGAGAGGTGATGGAGTCATGCCTGGAGGACTTCAAGGAGCATGTAGACAAGGCACTCCAGGACATGATTTAGTTGACATGATTGCACTGACAATTTGACTTGATGATATTAGAGCACTTTTCCAACCTTAAAGATTCTAAATTCTTAATCTACAGCTACAATCAAATCACACCCTACTGTTCTCTGAAGTTATCTCCACAAATAAAATGTCTTCTGGTAATTTCAGAAGCCCTTCTCATTCCTCAACTATGACCTACCTTTTGGCTTTCATACATTTGAAGTGTAATGGTATATTTGTCTTTGTATGCAGAAACAGTGTCGATGATAATCCCATGTCAAACAATGAGTTTGAGAAAAGTTTTTAACATTTCCTAACAACTTTGAGTACATTTAATTCAGTACAAAAGGAGGCTCAGGGTGTTGAACATTTTAGAAAATCCAACTCCTTTCCTCTTAAATATTAAATGCTTATAGGATATCAATAGTCTTACAGCTACATCAAATGCAAAAGCTACTGTAAGAACTCTTTCTTCATGTACTCTTACAAATCTTTCAGGAATTTAAGAGATTTCCCTGACTTACGGTGCTTTAAGTCTCTGGATAAAATATCAAATAAAATAGGAAGATACAGTTTATGAAAGATTGAGGAGGGTTATAAAATTTTATTTCCTGTAAATAATTCATGATGCCCCTTTGCAGCACTGTGAAATCCTTTTTATCAGTTCCAGTTTTTGGTTGTAAATACACATGCAGTGAATACAGAACAGGATTATTTTACACAGACAGCAAGTTTGCTAACTGATTGTACATGTGTACCAATGATATATGTATACTAAGAGTTGTAGCAAACATTCAACTTAAATGTGTCATGGATTGGCTCCAGCCAGTAGCTAAGCACCACAGACCTACTCATTCACTCCCTCCCCCCGCCCCCCCTCCGTGGTATGGGGGGAGAGAATCAGAAGAGTGAAATTAAGAAATCTCATGAGTTGACATAAAGACATTTTAATTGTATAACAAAGGAAGATAACACTAACATTAGCTCTAACAGTAAGTGATGCACAAATGCAATTGCTCATTCCATGGAAAAGGAAATTAAAACAATCTGATGCCCAGTCTGTTTCTGAGCAGTGAATCCACTTCCTGGCTAGCCTCCCCAGTTACGTCAGTGTCATGGTGTTGTACAGAAGGGAATATCCCTTTGGCCAGTCTGGGTCAGCTGTCCTGGCTGCACTCTCCCAGCTTCTTGTGCAGCTGGCTGGGCATGAGAAGCTGAAAAGTCGTTGACTTATTGAAGGCCCTACAACTATCCAGCAACAGATAAAAACATCAGCGTGTTAGCAACATTATATTAATTCTAAATGAAAACCACAGCTACTAGTAAAGAAAAATTAACTCTGTCTCATCTGAGATCAGGGCAACGTGTTAAAATGAAGCAACAACAAAGTTGGGAGTAAACTGAAAATAATTTCATATTAAAGCCTGTATTTATGAATCAATTGCTGTTTCTTAGTTTGGAAAATTCTTAATCATAATGCATTTTTATGAATTTTAATTAATGCATTAGCTTTCTGACTATCTAAGAAACTATGATTTTGTGTATTTTTTTTTTTTTAAAGTTAATGCATAAATGAAAAGTACATACTCTGAAAAGTCACAATACTACTGTAAACCTTCAGAAACAATGTCATGCTTTTGGAAGATACCTACCATATTTTTATAACTTGTGCCACTTCTTACAAGTTAACACTCTTGTAACTTAAAAGTCTTGTGTAATTTAAAATTCTTAGTGTTCATAAGAATAATGTAGCAAAGTATATAATATATATCTACTAGTTGGAATTTCACTGATACAAATTTATAGCATAATCTTTACACAAATAATTAGAGACTGACTCACGCTTCTGGGAAGTTGAAGCATTAAGGAGAACTATGAGTAGAATCAAACAAGCAGAAAATGTCACCTCAAGCAGATGTAAATAATTGCAGATAAGATTAGAAGAAACTACAGTGACGAGCAGCACTATTCATGTACAGGAAAGTTAAATGCAAAGAGGGAGGGAACGGGCTCTTTTTCGCATTTACAGACACATTGAGGATAGGATCATAAGATGTCATCTCATCTTTGACCATTTGACCTTGGTCTTTGTTGTTGGAAGAAGAGAGCTGGAATACATTTTCCATGAAACTGTGAAGTACTAAGCTGAAGTGTGAGAAAAACAGAATCTGTTTGAGACAAGGAATTTGTCCTGTCACTTGTGACTCACTTGTTCTATATATATAAAAAACCACCCCCAAAACCAAAAAGGACGCAAACAAACCAAAAAACAAACAAAACAAAACAAAACAACCCAAACCAAACAACAAAAAAACAAAACAAAAAGCAAACCACACACACAAAACCCACAAAAAAAACCAACCCAAACAAAACAGAAAACACAGAAAACCCCCCACAAAACTCCCCAAAGTCTTTATCTTTCTCCTCTTCCTTTATGCATTTAAATTAGATAAAATAGGGAATTAAAAATGCAAAGCATGTGAACAATATAAAAAACCCCCAGCAACTTAAAGATACAGGAGAATGCCAGAAACTGGATATTCTGCATGAACTGCTTAAAAAATGACAGCTAAATCCACTGTATTCTGTGGCCTTTATTTGTGATGCTATTTTCATCTTACAGGAGTGTTATCAATGGGCAGGAATCATGTAAGGGAATATGTGCACAATAGAAAATGGAGTACAAGAGATCAGTAAGAAAAAAGTCACAGAAAAAGGACTAAAAATGTGAAAAGGGCTTTTAAATCCTTTGGAGGGTATAGGAAAATTCAAATGTAAAAAAAAAAATGTACGGCAGCATTAAAATGTATACTATGTATCAACATGTACATATATTTGTAACATGTATAGCAATAATATAAACTGTAGTATCAAAAAAGAAAATCTGTACTAAAATTCTGTTGCAAATACTTGAACTAAGCTGTATGAGAATCCCATTTTCTCCTTTTTTTAATCTTCCAGAAGCTGAGGGAGGTGAAGAGTGATTTTCATTCTTAGAACACAGGTCCTCTTGGGAAATTTCTTAGTAATACAAAATATTGCCATGCTCCAAGCAGAATTTTTTGATATGGTACTTAAAATTCTTATTCAAACAATACCAAGGCTTACTAAAGCTGCCAGCTGAACAAGCAGTGGAAGAAGTATCTAAAAAAGTATTAATACTGATGGAGAAATATTGCCATGTATGCACTGTAGACCCTCAATGATAGATATGGTTGCCAGAAATTTCGATTTTTCAGATAAAACAGAGCTTCACATGTAAAAATCTATCAGGAGGGTAGTACAGATTTCAGTTCTTAAACAAGGACTTGTGACTGGAAAACAATAAACACTGTCATTTAGATTCAAAAGCATATATACTTTTTCCACTTATAACAGATGTATTTTGCCTCAGTACTTCTTGTGTTACTTGAAAGGAAGCAGTATATATCTGAAAGAATGACACTTCAAAACTGCAAAGGAAAAAATCTTGCTAAGAAGAATAAATTATGAAGCTGAAACAGTTTACAGTTAAATTTACACTCTTTCAAAACTCTGTTCTTGAGACCTTTCTTTATTTAACTCTTGTAAATTAATATAACAGAAGAAAAAACTTTGTATTTCCAGAAGTACCATGAAGTGACTAGAAGTTATTGTATATGTCCTTCAGCTAGCCTATATCTTCTGGTACCACATTTTCACATTAGCCACTGCTAAATCTGTGAAAGACCATACACCTAACTTCCTATTTACTGAACTAATACGTACAACTGTCAGATAGGGGAATGGAAAAAGTCAAAAGAATTTCACCTGTTTCCTTGACAGAGGCACATAATATATGTGTGAACCTTAAAAGGAATATCATAGAATCATAGAATTACAGAACCACAGAATGACTTGGGTTGGAAGGGACCTCAAAGATCATCTAGGACCAACTAACCTGCTATGGCAGAAAGAACCTCCACTAGATTAGGTTGCCCAAAGCCTCATCCAACCTGGCCTTAAACATTTCCAAGGATAGGACTTCCACAACCTCTTTGAGCCACCTGGTCATGTGCTTCACCACCCTCATCATGAAGAATTTCTTCCCAGTGCCTTATCTAAATCTTCCATCTTTCAGTTTCAAGCCATTCCATCAGTACACTCCCCAAGGGTTTTTGGAACGCTCTCAAAAGGATCCAAAAATATATTTAGGACCTTGGGGACTGCTCTGATTTCTGTGATAGGTAGATTTTTTGTTTGTTTGGGTTTTTGGTTTTGGTTTGGGTTGGTTTGGGGGGTTTTTTTGGTTGTTGTTGTTGGTTTTTTGTTTCTTTGTTTGTTTAGGTAATGTGTATAGAAGCACAAAAACATGGAAATGTGTTTCAAACAGCATTGAAACAGATTACACAACAATCTTCTAGGTACATTTCAAGATGTGTCAGTGATTTCATGAATTGGTAAACTGTTTGTTTTTTTTTTTTTAATTGAGCTGTTTCTATTAATTGTTTTCTCATGCATGGATGTAGTGATTGTGAAGGAAAGTAATGCCAAAGTTATTAACACAGTATTATATTCACTTGTCATTTATAGTGTTAAAGGGTTTAACCACTGAAACAAAGAAAATGGAGAAGAGTTTTAAGACTGTAACTAGGTGCATTAGTATACCACATGTCAGAGTTTCCTGTAGAACTTACATGATTCCAGCTGACATCTACAAAATCCTCTTCCTTTTTGGTCCTCTTCCCTCACTCACCAAAACCAAGAAAGCTAAATAAAAATGCTGACTACAGTTGTTAAATTTCAGACTAAGATAAGGTAATAAAAGAGTATGACACATGTTCAGATTTTAGTATGAATATAATCATTTTCAGGTAGATGATGGTATGCAGCTCAAGTTTTTGCTGCTTGGAGGTTTCTGTTCAGTCAGGGTTTTTTTCCAAGTTTTACGTACTTGCCAACAGTAGAAAAACAGTTAATATGAATTAAAAATCAGGACACCTATCTGCAAAATTTTTATAGTCTTTCCTTCATCTTAAACTTCCCTAGATTCCTTTCTGCTGGTGGCAGCCTCTCTCAGAGCAGTGGTACAGCCTAGTAGAGGTACTGTGATAAAACTTAGCATACATCTGCAGCAGTGAAGCCTTCATAAGGTGGAGACTTGGTGCTTCCACCACTTGCCATTTGCTCAAGAAACAGAGAAATTTCTCTATCTTGGAGTAAGTTCAGTCTTTCTCTAAGGGACTACCACAGTATCTTATTTTCATAAAATCAAACATGCATGGATAAAAACACACACTGAGGTTGATGTTTTCTGTTTCCTGGCCATTACAGTAATCCCCTACCTCTGCAAACCCTGATGCAAACACCCTGACCCTGAGGCAAAGTGACCTGGGCACTAAGGTTTCAAAGGCCAATTTGGATGTAACAGCAGTGTAACAGCTGCTTCAATTTCTGAGAAAAATGCAAAGCTCTGAGAGAAAACTGTGGGAAAGTGTGCAGAAGGGCAAGAATGGTAAAATTATGGATAGAGGTAGGAATGTGGAGAGAGAGACTGGCATTAGCTCAAGGATTCAAGACAGGCTGGCACCCATGTTGAAAAACATATAATCCTATAGGAAAAACAAAACAAACCAGGTGTAATAATTGAGGTCTAGCTGGGTGTTTTCTGGGGTTACAGGCCTCAGTCGGCAGTGTCATCAATGATATTCCTACAGGGGATGATGACAACAGCAGGAAAGAAACATTTCAGGGAGCTGTGATGCTCCCTCCCAACTGATGCCAGCTGGCCAAGAAATGGTCTTTGGGTACCTTGTCAGGGAAGGCAAATACACATGTGTTTAGCTGAGTAGCCTACTAAATCCTAGCTATCTATTATGCATGGTAGATAGTTAACGATTATTTTATATTCTTAAGCTCTGCTTAAGTTCTGCTAGCAGGATTGCTTTACACCTGGCTAATTATGTCCTGACAAACCAAACTAGAAGACTGGAGGTAAGATTTCAATGTAGTAAAATGCAAAATTTATAGGACTGGAGGGGAATATGAAAGAGACTTTATTTTCTGGTGGCATTGGACTTTTTTCCTCTCCTCTTTAATGTCAGAAGAAAAAGAAAAGAAAGGAAGAGAAGAAAGGAGAGGGAGGGAGGGAGGAAAAGAACAAGAAACCCCCAAACAATACATCCCTAAATAAAGAAACAGAAAGCATCAGAGTAGGGAGTAGTTCCAGAGCAATAGTCTAAGTAAACACCTTTGTTTCCATTTTTCCTATTTTTTAAGAGTTCTTTTTTATCTACAAGTATTTGTAGCTTCTGAACCCCCAAAATTTGAAAGTGTAGCATAGAAGCACAAGAAACTTTCTGCTGCAAAGACAGAATAATCTGGGCTTTACATATCTGATGATGATTTCATATTCTTAAAGTGCAATTCATTGAGGTGACATACAAAGAATACCTATTTCTAGACCTCATGCAGAATTCATGTTTGTGTAAGTATGAATAAGTTTTCTTTCTTTTAAAAGGAAGAAAGAAGGAACACTATGTGAAGGTGAAATGACTTTTTTTTACTACTGTTTTTGACTTGTTTTCAAATACGATGCATTTCTGGTGAAAAAATGTCACACATAGTGCAGTGAAAAAGTAACATGAAATTATGCAATTTCAGCCTCAACTAGACAGCTGAATCTATTTTTCAAAAGTGTCGAGCAAAATGCATTTAAAATAAGTTGGACTTTCTGGAAGGAAAATATGTTTTTATTGTCAAATTCAATCCTTGCCCTTGAAATTTATTTAGTTTTGTTATTTTCAAGTGTAAAGCTTCAGATATAGTGTTCAAGTAATTCTCAGTTTCTTTGTAAACTAAATCAAGATACCTGAAAAGCCTAGGTTTATATTTGTCATCATCAGAAAGCCAAGGTAAGAATAGGAAATGCAAAGGCTTTGTAATGTCTTATCATCCCTGAAAAAATGATGAAAACACCCAAGAGTCATCATAACCGTCATCATAACCATAAGACAGCTATTAAAGGTATAATTAAATCCTTGAATATTTCACTTAAAAATGCAAATATAAGAAACAAAACTCTAACTTTAAAATTCTGCAAAATCACAAAGTTTGTTTTTGTTTTTGTTTTTGTTTTTTTTTAATTACAACCAAACAATTCTGACTTAAAGGTTGTATTGTTTCGGTTTTTGTTGGGTTTTTGGGTTTTTGGTTTCTTTTATTTTTTTCTAATTTTAGTTATGAAATTAAATAAACTTCTTTATTTTAATGAAGTGGCTCTTAATATAACAATGCTAGAATAGATCTAAACTTTAAAGTTTCTGGGTAGCTCTGATTCATAGAAGAACTGATATGTCTCTTTACGGAAAAAGTATTAATTCCTTTTCAAATTCAATTCTAATTTTTAACCGTGGTACTTTACAAAAATAATTAGCAATCAATGAAAATTTAGATATTTTGAGCCTTAATACTTTGGATCAAGTTTGATTTTTTTCTTCATCTTACAAGCCAAATTAGGCACTTTTGATTTACTTTATTAACATTGATTAAAAGCCACACACACCAGCACAAACCGGGGGTCAAATGACTGGAAAGAAGCTCTGCAGAGAAAGACTTGGAAGTCCTAGAGGCCACCAAGCTGGCCACAAGCAAGGAATGTGTCCTTTGTTGTTGTTTTCTGTGGCTCGGTTTTGGTGTAGAAGGGTGGGGAAAGGCTGCAGGGGTGACTTCTGCAGGAAGCAGCTAGAAGCTCTCTGCAGGCCCAAGAGAGCAAACACCAGCCAGCTCTAGTCAGGAGTCATTGCTGACCAAGGCCGAGCCCATCAGCAGTACTAACAGTGCCTCTGGGAATCATCTTTAGGA
>VZTU01003463.1:0-33078 GCA_013400835.1 Zapornia atra | reverse complement strand
GGGGGGAGGATTGACAGATACAGACTGTGTGATTTAAACCTGATTTATACCTAATTGTACTGGCCACTTTGCACATTGGAGCTGCTGAGCAGCATGGCTATGGAGAGCTGCTGGCTGGCCACCAGTACCTTGGTAACAGAGTGGGAGGAGTGTAAAACTGCCTGGAGCACACAGAAACACAGTCATCTGGCTAAAACAGCCCTTCTGTGCTTACTGACTTTTTTGGTAGATGCTGTCTACCTTCTCTCCTGAGGTCCTGTGCACTTGTTGCCTTTTACCCTTCCTACAGCTTACCCAGTAAACATCACTGAGATTATCTTCATGACCATGTGTGCTGCTTTGTTGTCCTGTTGATGTATCTCTTCCAGTTCATAGAATTAAAGGATTAGAGAATGGCTGAGGTTGAAGTGACCTCTGGAGGTCAACTGGTCCAACTGCCTTTTCAAGCAGTCACCTAAAGTGGGTTGCCCAGGACCTTGCCCAGATGGCTTTTGAACATCTCCAAGGATAAAGACTCTACAAACTCTCTGGTAACCTGTGCCAGGGATCAGTCACCCTCAGAGCAGAAAAAGTGTTTCCTGATGTTTTGGGTTTGAGTGGCAAGGTTTTGGTGTGTGTGTGGTGTTATAGGGGTGGCTTCTGCAAGAACCTTGAAACCTCCCCTAGGTCCAACAGAGACGATGCCAGCAGACTCCAAGACGGACCTGCTGCTGGCCAAGGCCAAGCCAATCTGTGGCGACAGTGTTATTGCCTCTGTGCTAACATAGTTAAGAATAATAACCCAGCCCCTAGTGGCAGCTTTTGCAACTGAAGAGAGGAGTGAGAAGATGTGACAAAGTTTGCAGGCACCCAGGTCAGTGAAGAAGCAGGGGGACAAGGTGCTCCAGGCACCGGAGCAGAGATTCCTCTGCAGCCTGTGGAGAAGACACTGGTGAGGCAGTGTGTCTCCTTGTAGCCCATGGAGCAGAGATTGGAAGAAAAACCTAGAAGAAGGAAAATCTATGTCTTCTGATAGTTGAAGGTTTGGCATCTCGTCCTGCTATGATTCCTGAGAGTCAAGATGCTTCCCTAAAATCTATTCTATTTTTTCCCTCTTGAACAGAAAAGCAGCTTCTGCCAAATGCTGCAAACCTGACTAAGGGCCCCAGGGAGCATTGGCTATCAGTCTGCTAAGAGACTCTCAGCCCCAGTTTCAAATTCATCCCTCCCTGCATGGTGGCATCCTCAAGCGCTGTGCACTCAAGTTCAGCACCATCATTCTGGTAAACCTGACTTCCTCCTTTCCTCCCAGTGGCATTTATCTCTGTGATCCCTGGGAATCACTGTGCCACCCTGGCATGTGTGACTTAAGTTTGCTGGAAAGCACAATGACTTTTATTGAGATAAAAATGACAGTGAAAAAAAAGCCATTGAAACCATAAATAACCTACAGATTTGTCAAGCTTACCAGGAACCCTATTCAACACTGGCTTTTGGGATACACGAGGCTTGAGTTTACTTATACTTTGTCCCAGGCCAGGTCTCTTGTGTTTCTTCATATAGTTTGACCTGTCTTGCCAGACATCCAGCAATAACTAAAATGGTTATGACAGATTCTCTCAAAAGGCAACGTTGTGATGGCCAAGCATATGCACAGACAGCAACAGGAATCGCTATCAAGCTTCTGCCAAGTTGCTCCACAGGCATCATGAGCACTGCAAGGAGCATGTAGGGTCTCACTGTAGCTCTTGAGTGATGATGGATACCCCTGCAGCCACAGCATCTGTCACATGTTGGCTGTCAATCTCTCTGTGCTCCCAGGGAGCTCCTCATGGGCACTGTGAGTGGGTCAGCAGGTCACTGATTAGGTGGAAACTATTGTTCCTACAGTGTTCATTGATGGACCGGTAGGGACAGGCAAGCTTCCTTTGCAGGGTATAAATTCCCATCCATATACCAACTCTCCTTCAGCAGATGCAGAGTGCCAGAGATGAAGCTTCTTACGCCAGCTATCCACATCCTGTTCCTCTCCCTCTGTATCCCAGGCTCAGGGATGTGTGAATACACCTCTGTCCTCACTGTGCTAAATGAGGGACACTGAGGCAAGTGGGGGAGCCAACAATTTTGCCTCTATGGCTGTGCCAAAGGATTTGCACTGAAGATAAAGTAAAATGCTCCTTATTTTCCAACATCTCTTGTCCTTGCACTCTAGTCTAACAATTCTCTACCTCCCATGAGGGTCTTCTCCAGAATGCAGAGGACTTTCTGCAGAGTTTTCCCTCTTCCTGAGTTTGGTAAATAAAACTATGAGTCTTTTGGAAAATTTAGCCTAGAAAATGTTCCTCTGTAGTTATACCAGTAAAGTATGATTGGTTTTTTGGTTTGGTTTTTGTTTTGTTTTAGGACAAGAGGTGTCCCATTAGATACAGAAAAAAACCCAGAGCTACTGCCAGAATTGTTTTGCTCCCAGTCTCGGCAGAGATATGCTGGCACACACATGGTCTCCATGTGGCTGATGTTGCTGGGAGAACCCACGTCAGTGCCGAAATCTGCTGCTGGAGTTGTGGAGAGAGGCAGCCTCCCCCGACATTTTTCCTGGGACTTGGAGTCTCTGCCTGACATGTCTGGTCAGAAATAGAAAGAAGAACATCTTACAAGGGCTATGTAGGTACGTTGCAGTTTCCCAGTGTGACAAACATCTTGTCCCATGTGCTTCCCAAGACATTTTGTCATTACAGAAAAGAGTGGGACTGTCTATACTGGCACTTAAAGGACTTTTCCTGAGTCTTGTCCTCCTTGCCTTTCCCTCTGTCCCTCTGTCTTCCACTGCAGGTGGAGCTCTCACGGTTTGGAAGAGATGACACAGCTCTGAATGGCATATGCCTGTGTTATCAAGATGATTCAGTTACCGAGTCCTTGGTGGGGGGAGTAAGTAACACTGTGGTTTTTCTCTTGTTTATAATACACCAGCTCACAAGTATCCCTAGGTGTCTACATTTGAAGGGGTATCTTCTCTGACTTGTTTTGTCTACATAGTGCTGGAGTATAAAGCAAATTAAAATAGGTGGCTGGGGGTTTTGTTCATTCATTTTTGGGGTACTTAGACATGGTAACTTCACATTGCCATCTTCTGTTTGTTCTTGAAATTTCTGCAGAGCACTGTGAACACCCTGAGTGTAATCCTTGGGTTAGGTTTCTTCTTTGGAAATCTGCAGCACATGAGACAAATGCAAGAAAAAGGGTGTTTAACCATACATTTAGAAACTGTTTGGGTGAAGCCCTGGCCCTGCTGCAGTGAACAGGGTGTCTGCTCTCCTTCCTCTCTGGGGTACACTTGCAGATGGGTCATGGATTCATCATAAAACATATGCTCAGGCTGTCCTTGGAGCTTCCACCAGAACCATAATGAATCTCAGACTTCCTGGTATTTTTCTGATGAGCTAGCCATGAAGAGAAAAGCACACTCTTTGAACGGAAGGAAGAAAATAAAGGGAAAGTAAGGGGGCCCAGACTGCAGCAGGACATCACACCCAGTGTTACTGTGAGCAGGGAAGTAAGCTTGAGGACAGCATGTTAAGAAGGAGCACTTTGCAGTGGTTTACAGAGCTCAGACATTCCTCTGTTTGCTTTTTTGTCAGGTGGGGCATGTGGACCAGCTTCCAGGATTGCCCTGGAGGCTACCTGATCTCCTTTTCACTGAGAACAGAGAAGTTCCAAGGAGAAGACAATGACACAGCAGCCAGCAACATCCAGTTCAGATGCAACTGTGCTAATAGATGATGGACTATCAAGGGGTACATTTAGTCCATGGAGCAAAAGCTGCAACATATGTGGTCTCCTGACCAAGGCAGAGCTCCCCCACAGGGGTTTCAGGATGACACAGCACTCAACAACATGAAATTCTTCTGCTGTAAATGAACACTCACTCTGTCTTCATCACTGCCTACACATTCCATATCCCACAGCAAATGAAATATCAGTAAAACTTGGCTCTAGCTTTATAATGGAACATGCCTGTGACGTTTAGACTGCTTGCATACCACCACACCAACCAATGCCTTAGTTGATGATGTCGATGTCTTTTACATCTATCACTATGTTAGCATTTCTTCTCATAGTTACCAAGGTGCATTATGCTCACCAGAATAATCACATCATGTAACTGCTGGTATATATTGCTGTAAAAATGCATAATCTCTGACAATTGCTCAGAGCTGAATAATAGATTCCTCAACCTTTTTTTTTTCCTCTGGTGAGTTTCTTTCAGGTTTGCTCTGCCCATTTTCCCTTATTTGCAAAAATATTTGACCTATTTGACCTATTGACATGACAGACAGCGAAGAATAGGTATTTTTTTGAGTATACTTGAGGTTTCTGACAGTTAAATGGGGTGAGATGGAAATTTGGGTGGGGTCACAAGAACTGTTAAAAGTTTGATATCATTACCCACTCCTAACTTTAATTGCCTCAAGACTTGTACATGTTTTTGACAAGCAATCTGTTAGCTCATACCTGAGCTCCTGCCTTTGGAAACATGGTCAGACAGTGTACTTACACTTAACATTCATCTAAGACACTCTGGTGCCAGCTGGGTGGGCTGTGGCTCCCCAGACCTCCCTCGTTGCTGCTGTTTAGTGTGCTCCACTGGCTCACCCAGCTCTTAATGCAAAACTCATTTTCATGGGACTTGTTTTTTCATTTGCTGCCTCTGGGCTTCATGCTCTAAATAGAACAGGGAGAACCCAAAATAAAAATAAACTCTATGTCATTCAACCATTTTTTATGCTCCAATTTTCTGGATAAGCTTGAATTTGTTATCTTGTGCTGATATGCTAGATGTAAAGAATGTATTCTTGATTTGGGGGAAAACGATGCCTGGATCCTGTGCCCTCGTATCTTGAGCCACCGGGCTGCCCTGGAAAGATTAAGACTTATTGCCTCTTTGAGCACCTTTGGGAAATGTTTCTATTTCTATTCCCTCAAATAAATGCCTTATGCATCTTTCTGTACTTAAAACAAGGTAGGGGCATGGTGTTGTCATTCTCTAGGTGACTGGTTGGGCTGTGGATGTGTTGTGTCCAGGACCACAGCAATGTGGAGCAGCACAGAGCTGATGGATGCATGTTTCTTCTGCCAGTTTACATCTTTTGCGTAACAAATGCAGCAGTCATCATCACTTCGGCCCTATATCCATGTGAAATTTTCTTCTAGTCACTTACCTGAAAAATACCCAAGTAATAACTTTATTTTCTTTTAAGATGAATGGAATTCAGTAGGCAAAAAGATAGAACAAACATGATATATACTTTGGTTAAAAGGTTTATGATAAACAAATCGGGTTTGCTCTTGAGTAGATCACTAGTCTAACTCTGTGTGCTGTCTCTGGCAGCAGTGCTCAATATCTAATGCTTATGGCAATAAAAAGTGTCTCTGAGTCAGGGAAGTGATGAGTGTTAATTTTATTGGCAAAGTCAAGAGCAACCATTGTACCTTTGGTGTTTGGCAGTGCTCTCCAATTCCAGCCTTTGGACCACGTAGCAATTTCTCATGTTGTTTGTGTCATTCTGCCTCTCTGTCCCCCTTTTTTGGCAACATGGGAATTTTTCAAGAGGTGGATGATGAGCAGTGAAGCCATCCATACAGAACTCAGGACTGACTGCAGCTACTGCAACCAGGTGGAGAATAAAACATTTCTCTTGGCTCTGCCTGTACTGTACAGGGTGTCGTTTCCCATCTTCTGATTCCTAAAGCATACCTGGAGTAAACTTCTGCACCTCCAACAACATTATTCAAAGTTACTTCAAATGAAGCACCTACCAAAACCTCAGTGGTGCAAGAAGAAATCTTAGAGAAATTCCTGAATTTGAATGGTTTTATTTACAAAAAAATTAATATGAAGCTTTCCAGAGAGACTTTCTGCTCAAAATTTGCACAGCTCTGAATTATTTGATCTCAGGTTCTGCTTTATTTGTGAATTTTTTAGGCTGGTTTTTTTTACAATTTGATATTTTTAGGTAATCCTTTAACTGCTTCCTTTCCTCTTAACTGAAAACATTTTAAAAAAGAACGCTTGTTTTGAAAAACCAGCCGAGTGACCACTTGGAATACAAAGGATTATCAGCTTCAAGAGAGCATTTTGCAACTTCTGTTTACATTTGGGAGTTTCTGAAAAAAATTATTATGTGTCATATATTCAGCTCTCTATAAACATTCAAATCCCTCAGCTCCAGTACTTAGAAAAAAATCCCCAAACCACTCAAAAGTAACAGCCTTTTTCTAAGAACCTGAACTAAATTAATTAAAACTAAGTTCTGATGCTATCACAGTTAACTGGGGTTGACTGTGGTCACATAGAAACTTACCTTCCAAAACGACTGTTTTCAAATCCCACATATGAACTTTCCTTAATTGCATCCAGTTGCTTGGCTTCTGTTTTCCTATATGATAGGGATCATTTCATCTTGCGAACTGACCATCCAGTATTATTAGTGAGGTGAGATCTGAGGACATAGATGTACAAATAGCCACACTGATTTAAAAAAACAGGCTTCATCCAGTGAGAATGAACAGGAATCATGGTGACACTGTCTATATCATCTTCCAAAGCCAGGGGAATCTCTCTGTTCAGGCAGAGGCAGCAGCCTGCACTTCACAGAGGTCTTAGGGGGCCAACTACTGGTCAGCTTCCACCAGAGCAAGTAGGACAAACAAAAATTTGTATTACCATATTGTATGACCAGCATCATCAGCAAATACAGCAACATGGCATTTCAACTGCTCTTTTTTTCAGCATCTGAGTTGTGTGTCTTGGAAAGATACGCTGTGTGAATCTAAGTGGTGTGTGCAGCCGGTTATATGTGGGGAAAGAGATCTGGCAGTTTTTCTGCTTTCCAGGTAGAGTTGGTATCTAAGAGTTCATAGTTGGAATGACCAATATCACTGGGCTGAGTGAATAAAAGACCAAAATACTTTTCTTTTGAGTGACTTGTTCAAGAAGCAGCACCTGTTTTCCTATGTGTGTGTGTGTTATGTAGTTAATTGAAACATTTGAACTTTGCATCGCACATTTCTTCTCTGGAGGGCAGGCCAAGCTGGAAGGCTCTGAACATCTGCTGCTTCCCCAAAAAAGGATGATTTGGTTAAATTTTGAGGTTGCACTGGGAGAAGAATTATTCACATTGTCAGCAAAACTGACCTTTTATGCTTCTGTGTTGTGCCAGGTATAACATAGCTTTGTATTGGTGTGTGAATAGACACTCCAAACAAGAGCTGTTCCAAGGAATGTTTGGAAAACAAAATGTTGCCTCCTCTTCATGTACTTTCTCATGTATTTATCACCAGCTTCAAAATCTAAATGGGGATGTTTTTGTCATCTGAAAACTAACGGAATGCTTCTAGCCAGGCCTTCTCTGACAGTCCACTTGCATAGCATGGGTAGTACACAAAAAGATGGGGGTAGGACTGCAATTTAGAAGGTCAGGTTGTGCAGGTCTCAGATGTGTACTCCACTAATTGATAAGGCATTTGGGGTGAAGGAATCAAATGCTTTCAGCTGAAATGAAGGTATAAAAGCATCAACAAAGTGCACTGGATCTGATGTGGCTGAAAATGTGCATAGCTAGAAACAGTGAGTAGCCACAGTGGCATTACTTTCAAAAGTCGCTGTGAGTTCCTGGCACATCTGAGTTGGGAACATACTGCCAAAGAACTGCAGACCAGTTCCTGAGGGATGACAATGGAACCAGTAACAAGACCAAGGCCCATGGAACATGGAACAGCTTCTCCTAGAAGCTACGCTAAGGCAGGGAGGTGATTCGTGACAGTCAGCATGGCTTCACCAGGGGCAAATCCTGCCTGACCAACCTAGCAGCTTTCTATGATGGGGTGACTGCATCAGTGAACAGAGGAAAAGCAATGGATGCATGTCATCTATCTGGACTTCTGTAAAGCCTTTGACACAGTCCCTCACAACATCCTTCTCTCTAAAATGGAGAGATATGGAATTGATGAGTGGACAGTTCAGTGGATAACAAATTAGTTGGATGATCACACCGACAGAGTAGTCATCAATGGCTCGATATCCAGATGGAGAGATGTGACAAGTGGTGACTGTACTGTGACCAGTATTATTTAGTATCTTCACCAATGACATTGATGATGAGGTTGAGTGCACCCTCCACAAGTTTACCAATGGCAGCAAGCTGAGTGGTGAGGTTAATGTGCGAGAAGGATGGGATGTCAATCAGAGGGACCTGGACAAGCTGGAGAAAGTTCAACAAGGACAAGTTCAAGGTCCTGCACTTGGGTCAGGGCAATCCTCATCATCAATGCAGGCTGTGATATGACAGAAGCCCTGCAGAGTAGGACTTGGGGATGATGGTGGAGGAGAAGCTTGACCTGAGCCGACAAGGCATGCTCACAGTCCAGAAGGCCAATCATATCCTGGGCTGCATCAAAAGAAGCATGGCCAGCAGGTCGAGAGAGGTGATTCTTCTCTACTCTGCTCTCGTGAGTCCTCACCTGGAGCACTGTGTCCAGTTCTGAGGTCCCAAACATAAGAAGGACATGGACCTTATAAAACAGGTCCAGAGAAGGGACATGAAGATTATTGGAGGGCTGGAGCACCTCTCCCATGAAGACAGGCTGAGAGAGTTGGGCTTCGTCAGCCTGGAGAAGAGAAGGCTCTGGGGAGACCTTATAGTGGCCTTTCAGTACCTGAAGGGGAAGCTGGGAAGGGACTTTTTAGAAGGGCATGTAGTGATAGGACGAGGAGGCATCATTTTAAATTGGAAGGGGGTAGATTTAGACTGGATATTAGGAAGAAATTATTCACTATGAGGATGGTGAGGCACTGGAATCAGTTGCCCAGGGAGGTGGTGGCTGCCCCCTCCCTGGCAGTGTTCACAGCTGGGATATATGGGTCCTTGAGCAGCCTGGTGTAGTGAGAGTTGTCCCTGCCCATGGCAGAAGGGTTGGAACTTGACGATCTTTAAGGTCCCTTCCAACCCTAACCACTCTATAATTCTATGATTTTATGACCAAGGAAGGATTACCCCTGCATCTACTGATAATGTGGCTATTTTGGAGCTGGAGTATGAGTAGACTCACAGAAAACAAAGAGGTGTTTTCCACCCATCCACACACGTGGCACAGCTCCCAGGGAAGCTGGCAGAAGCAACAGGTCTGGAGATTTACAGAAGTGATTTTTTAAAAGCCAGTACTGTTGAATAAGACCAAATCAGGTCCAGAACAAACCTGCTGTTAGGGGTGCTCCACTGAAACAAGATATGAGACTGTTTTGAGACCATCTTAGACTATGTGGTTGCATTGATTCTGCTGCAATGAGGAAAATAAATATTGCCTCCATCACAACTGTTCTGAAGTGTAAATTATTAGTTTTTGTGGGTTGCAGAGAGAACATCTGAAGATGCTTTAGCTACATATGATTGTTAATGCTTTGCATAAAGGAGATATGTGCCATGTAGCTCATCCTCAATCTGTCATAGTTATCTTTTCTAGCTGGTAAAGTCAACCCTAATTAACTAGCATGATTGCCAGTGAGAAAACAACAGAAAACATCTGTTTTAGAATTTTCTGAGTATAATTATTTGGAAATGTTGCTCCAGAATGTGAGCAGCTGAGAATATTAACCTATAGGTCATGAAGATAAAAACAGAAGGTCCTTGGAGAGCTGATTCATGACGGATTGAATTCTGGCTTTCATCCTCCCCCGCAACACTGAGCCTGTGGGTATGCCCTTGTCCCTCAGCTCTGCATATCTATGGCACCGTGCTAGAATCCTAACTTTTTTGTCTAGATATTGTTGCATGATTTGTACCTGCCTACTTTTTCTCCATCTTTGCAGAAATGGAGTCTACCTGAAGCAGTCCACGATCTAGCCAGTGATGTTAGAAATCGCTGTTGTGGAAGGAAGAAGTGGTAGGAATCATCCTAGTGGTACCTGCCTGGCTCAGTGAAAGCTGGAGAGGCTGAATGAGCCAAGAGTTCCCAGGCAAAGAGCCATCTGGTAGTTCAGAAACACAACTAACAGTAAAGTGGCAACACTGGATGCATAGAAACCTCTTGAGCAGGTAGTATGGAATCTTTCTTAGAGACTTTCTCTTTTAGTGCGTGTTTCCTGCGCTTTCTGGTTTTTGCTGAAGCAAAACTTGGTAGATCTCAATCACCTCAGAGCACCTTACAACAGAGACTAACTGTATACCTTGCTGAGGTTTGATGGCTACTGCAACAATTCATCTAGCTGGATGACATTTGGCTGCACTAACAACTGGACCTCTTAAAGAGGCTGCAAAGAGAAGCTACTATTTATTTTTGGTCACTCAAAACTAGTTGAATGGCAGCAATGGACTGGTGGTAGTTTGGTGCATTTCTTCATGAACATCAACCATCACAACTGGCATCAGGGGCCTCTTTACAGGCTGTGTAGCTGAGAAAACAAGTGAAGGTGCTGCAAGAACACTTATATCATCTTGTTAACTCAGTCTGTGGAAAACAACATTTTCAGAGGGAAAATGACAGCATGAGAAGTTAGGTCATGGCATTAATCTTTTCAGGATCGGGCCCGAACAGATCTGAGATTCCCACTTTGTGTTTCTGATAATCTCTTTCTCAGCAGGAACATTCTGCAGCTGTTTTGTGAATGATTTAGAAGCACACTGACAGAAATGTAAGTGACTGCCCTTGTTAAAATCCAGAAAGGGCTGCTCATACACCAAAGGACATTGTCTCTCTATGCTATGAAAGAATATTTTAACCTATTGCACTTTTTCAAGTTGTAGGAGTAGATTAGAAAACTAATCCCTTGACCTGATGTTGAGTTGAGAATGCCTTTCTATCCTTGCTCCTCCCTCCAGCAGGCTTTTTCATGACTGGAAAGTTTTTATGGTGAGACAACCACAAGTAAAGCAGCTTCTCAGCTTTTGACGATATTGTGATTGTCAAATATGACCAGCTCTATTATTTCTAGTTTATTGCTATAGCATCTACAACATGGCTGGGAGTGCTGTCAATGTGAAAACATGAAATATATTCTAAAAGTTGATCTGAACATCTTCTTTTCTGAAGAGAATAGACAAAAATAAATCCTGCCAGCTACTGTGTTTGTGTTTCACTGCACCGGCTGGGAAGAGCAGTGTCAAGGGAAAAAACCTCGTCTTAATTTCAAAGGAGACTTTCATCTCAGGAAAAGTAGTAACTAAGTGAAGAAAATACTACTTCTATTTCTAAGTGTTTGCAAACAAACTGCTGGGAACACTTCAGTATTTCATGAAAAAAATGTGCTGTGCTTCTCTTTGGGGTCACAGTGGGGTCAGTGAATGTACACATAAAAAATAGGGGATAAGTGACAAAGACATAAACTTAAGGGATCATTACTGTGTGATCTACCTGACAAAAAATTTGCTTTCAAGTCTAGCCACATGACTGCAACTTTCCATGTGGGATTATAACATCTATGCTACCGTGCTAAGTAGTTATCCAGCAGTACCTGCTGAGTCTCGCTCCTATTAGAGGTGTAAGAAAGCCACCGGTGCCCTCCCAAGCTTTAAAACCCAGCTGGAAGTTTATCAATGAGTTATCTCAGAGGTGGCTCACCTTGAATGAGATACAGTGTCACACTCCTGCTTGTTAAACAGGCTTTTATATAAGTGTTATGGTTTCCATAGAAACATAACTAAATCCTTCCTCCAGCATAATCCCAAAGGCTTTCACAGACCTGGAAAATATGTGGTGAATAGTCAAATCATTTTTTATGCTGACAAAAAGAATGCCACAGTTGTCACCCAGTCAAGTTTCTCATGTGGGGCAAAATAGGTTTAAATCCCACATTGCAGAATTGCCTTGCAGCATCCAGGCGTTTTCTGGATCCCATTTCCCAGCAAACTCAGGTTTATAAACTTCTAATGAAAATTTACAGAGCTGCATAAGCTATAGGTGGGAAAGACCTTACTCGTTTATCACCCCAAAGCATATTGGTGAGTGCAAAATACAAAACAGAAACAATAATTAGGCTGACAATCTCTTTCTCTGGCCTTGGTTGTGCATTTTCTAGTGCTCTTCATATCTAGTTTTCTTCTTAATTTCTGTGCCTCCCACAATGTACCAGGGACTTCCCAGGCAGAAAGATTTCCCCTGACAGTCGGTCTTGTGTTCTCTTTTGTAATTTCACCTGCATTCTTTTAGCAGTTCAGGACCCTGCTTGCTTTCCCCAATCACAATGGAAGATATTTCTTGATACAGTTCTGTAAGAGAGATGAGGCTGATCTGTATCAATTGTTTAGTAGCTTGTGGGTATTTTAATGCTGTTAGCCGAAAGAGAGCCAGGCAATAAGCATGATCACTGGGCCCAGACTGTTAGCTCCTCCTTGGGTGAGTTTTCCCAACCATCTATTTTTTAGGTTGTTTTTTGCTTTTTTTTGTTTGTTTCTTTGTTTGGGTTTTGGGGGGGGGTTTAGTGTTACAGACATGGATAATATAAAAGAGGTTTTGACTGTTGTATGCAAGTTTTGTTCTCTCAGTGCTGAGGTGTGATGATTTTATGTCAGATGAATAGCAAACTTAAAGAAAAACAAGAATATTAAAGGTTTTTACTATCTTTGTGCTCCCCTGTGATACTGGGGTGTTGAACAAGGTCCTTTATGTACCGTCTACCATCCCTGTTAGTTTTTCCGTCTCCTGTTTTACGTCTCTGAGTTAAAGAAAGTTCCTATATAATTTTTTCCTGGCATTGCTAGTACAGCTCACAGAAGACGGGTTCTGGATGTGTAACTGGAAACATTTTACACTTTTCTTTTTCTCACCATTAGAACACAAAAACACTACTCTTCTGACCTAAACACATTAGGATGAATGTGTAAGATTTTCTGTGTTACTGTTGATGGATGTGTTAACAAGAATTTCTGCTTTTGAAGCTGATTTAGCAAGGCCAGTTGAGTGAACTTTGAGACCCATGAGCCATTTTTCATGAAGCCTTCCTGCTCTCCTTATACTTCTGCATGTTTTTTATTGAATCCCTGCATAGAAGAGCTACAGATGTAATCTATCTTGATTTCTGCAAGCCCCTTGACACAGTCCCCACAGCATCCTTCTCTCTTAGTTGGAGAGGTATGGATTTGATGAGTGGACTGTTCAGTGAATAAGGAATTGGATGGATGTTCACATCCAAAGGGGGATGGTCAATGGCTCTAAATCCAGATGGAAGGCTGTGACAAGTAATTTTCCTCAGGGGACTGTGCTGGGACTGGTGCTGTTTAATATCTTTATTAATGATACTCACAGTAAGATTGAGTGCACCCTCAGCAAATTTGCTGATGACACCAAACTGAGTGGTGAGGTTTCTGTGCTGGAATGATGGAATGGCATTCAGAGGGACCTGGATAGGCTGGAGAAGTGGGCCTAGGTGAACCTCATGAGGTTCAACAAAGCCAAGTGCAGGGTCCTGCACCTGGGTTGGGACAATCCCCATTATCCATACAGGTTAGATGATGTGCTTGAAAGCACCCCTGAGGAAAAGGACTTGGGGGTACTTGTGGATGAGAAGCTGGACATGAGCTACCAATGTGCATCTGCAGCCCAAAATGCTAGCCACATCCTGGGCTACATCAAGAGGAGCGTGGCCAGCAGATCAAAAGAGGTGATTCTGCGCCTCTACTCTGCTCTGGTGAGACTTCACCTGAAGTACTGTGTCCAGCTTTGGAGCCCTCAACACAGGAAGGACATGGACCTGTTGGACTGTGTCCAGAGGAGGGCCACAAAAATGATCAAAGGGCTGGAGCACCTCTCCTATGAAGACAGGCTGAGAGAGTTGTGGCTGTTCACCTTGGAGCAGAGAAGGCTCTGGGGGGACCTTCCAGTACCTAAAAGGTGCTATAAGAAAGCTGGGGAAGAATTGTTCACAAGAGCACGTAGCAGTAGGACAAGGGGTTACAGTTTTAAACTAGAAAAGGGGAGATTTAGGTTGGATATTAGAAAAAAGTTCTTCAATATGAGGGTGATAGATCATTGGAACAGATTGCCCAGAGAGGTAGTGGAGGTCCCATCCCTGGGGATATTCAAGGTCAGTTTTGATCTGAGGACCTGATCTAGTGAAGATGTCCCTGCTAACTGCAGAGGGGGTGGACTAGATGATCTTTAAAGGTCCCTTTCACTCTGACACATTCTATGATTCTATCATTCTATGATATTCAGTAACTGGCTGCAGGGCCTTGGTGGCTAGGGCCAAGGCCATGGGAGTCCAGAAGGTGTTGTTCCCAGTCCTGTTGGTGGATAGGAGAGGCTCAGGTCAAAGTGGTTGTATCCTGTGGGCTGAGTTTTGGGTATGCATCTCTGCATTCAGTGTCCAAGACAGGGCTTGAGCTCTGGTAACTTTCTTTGACAAATGAGGACATTGAAGTGGGGGAAACAGGATCCACGTGACAAAGTGGGGCACGATCAGTGCCAGGAGGCTTGCTAACCTAGTAAGCAGGGCTTTATACTGGGGCTGCCAGGGGATGGTAACCAAATCCCAAAGAGTGGTGATGAATCCATATATTTAACTCAATTTATTCACCCAGGACTATGTGTTAGCTTTGTGCACAGACAGGCGTTTGGGATAACACAGGGTGCACAACTCCCAGGGCAGCACGTCTAACTGTGGTCTGGATTTACCTGCATTCAGAAGGGGTGCTGGCAGGCAGTGCAGTTTCACCAAGCTGGGGCATCCCACTAGGTACAGCAGGGAGCCTGTTTCTATCACTACAGGATTTCTGCTGCTCCTGAAGCATCATTGCCAGTGTTGAATTAAGGACACAGCTTCCAGCACTAATGGAAACAGGACACTTGCCATGTTTCTATATGAAATATACTTTAAAATTAAATTACATCATTATATTACTGTTCTTTATTTATCTCATGAAGTTTAGTCCCTCAAGGACAATTACAGTACAGACTGCATGTTATAAATACTCATATGAAAAAACTCAGGGTCTTCTTTGGAAGAACATGAGTAACCAGGGAGGTTAAACTATCATTGTCTCTTCACTCCTGTTTTGCTTGCAGGAGGATTCAGCTTTTATGCCACAATTTCTTCCACTGCTTTGCTGGATATCATCAAACAAACGACCTCACTTCACCCCAGTGCCTGTCCATGTTTTCCCTGTATATGCTATTTGAGATCATGATGGTTTCTCATGGTGGCAGCAAGGGTAATAGTGTCTTTGAGATACCTACAGCTCATGGAGTTGTAGCCAAAGGGATATTTCATACCATATGATGTCATGCTCAGCATATAAAGCTGGGAAAGAAGAAGGAAAAGGGCATTGTTTGGAGTGATGGCATTTGTCCTTCCAGGTCACCGTTATTTGTGATGGAGCCCTGCTTTCCTGGAGATGGGTGAACACCTGCCTGCCCATGGGAAGTGGGGAATGAATTCCTTGGATTGCTTTGCTTGTGTGCACAGCTTTTGCTGTACCTATTAAACTGTCCTTATCTCAACCCACAAGTTTTCCTACTTTTAATTTTCCAATTCTCTTCCCAGTCCCACTGCCAGGGGAGTGAGCAAGCAGCTGCCTGGTGCCGAGTTGCTGGCTGAGGCTAAACCACACCACCAGGGTAGCTTCAAACAAGTAAGACCTGCACAATCAGGAGCAGGGCCACAGGAGAAAGCTCATTTCAGAAGCCCATGCCACCTCAGATGTGTCCTCCCTCAGCCTAACTCCAAATGTGGGCAAATGCTTGGCTCTCCAGCCAATGTCAAGCTGCTGCAGCAGGAATATTGACTGCTGGAATACTTTAATGTCAACAGCCAATTGGGCAATCTCAGCTAGAGAGCTGCAGGATTCTTTTCACCTGGCCATAGCTGCATACAAGTTAGGACCCCAGTCAAAGCTGGTTGCCTAGGTTTCTCTCTCCTTCATGCCTAAACATGATGATTCAGTTTCGCTACTTTAGACATGTATCCTGTGTCCCCAGACAGGGCCTAGACTAGTCACCTGATTTGAAGTGTATAGATAGCTGGGAAGAATTAAATCCTATGTGTATGTTTGCCCCAAAGTGTTGTTCTGGCTTCCGTGGAGCATCCAAGTGCTGCTTCAATTCTAGCAGAAAGCAATAGCGTTGGTATATGTACGTCAGCTCAGTGCCCGTGCCAAAGTGCTGCTTTCTCTGGGTGAGATATTTGTCAAATTCTGATCTAATGTCAGGGTTTCTAATCGTCAATGACATTTTGAATAATCACATAAATTAACTTCTCTGAACATGATCTCAATAGGTGTGAAGCTGCCGTTGTACAGCGGAGGTTGACTCATCACACACATTATAGGACAATGTTTTTCTATGAGTATTTCACCCTCGTGCACTTATTTGTCCTGTCAGTGTGACTGAGGCAATTTTAATGATTGTTTTTCAATGGCATTTTATTTTGGTGCAAGGAGAATTTTCTATTGCAGACCAGATACTTGAAGGTGTCTTTTGCAGTTTGCCTGGTTTTGTTCCATTGTTATTCCTGCAAGGCTAATAAAGGCAGGTAATATATTAATACTTATTATGTGAGCAATGAGAGCGGTGGCAGTGTTGACAGCCCCGCTACAGCTGTTTTAGATATGGCAAACACTTCTCACTCCGGAGATTTCTGCGACTGTGTTTTCACCAGTGTTTTATTTGTGATTAATTAATAAATGTCTTGGCTTGACTCCAGAATCCATTGAGCATAAATGAAAGGATAGGAAGAAGAACCTTTTTGTCCTCTGCCAAGGCATCAATGGGAATTTTACCTAAAGAGATCAGTGGGAAAGTTGCCATGAGTTGCAAGTTGATGTAGTACCAAATATGTCAGCATGGACCTGGGAGTATGTCAGTTCCTGCTTCGACTTGCTATACGGTCAAGGCCCTTGGTAACATTGAGGTGTCTTCCTTTCACCAGCAGGAAAGCGATGCAGGAAGAGTGCGGGGGCTCTAGGGACACCCATATGCCTGTTTGCAGTATTTCTGTCTGTCACGGTCTTGGAAGACAGCACCTAAGGGTTGCTTTTTCCAGAGAACAGTTTCTGCCTCCATGCAGGCACGGGGTGGACAGGGAAGGGAATCTCTCCTGGCAGAGGGTTTGTGTCATTAAGCTAATTGGCTTAAATTTTTTTATGTCAGTTTTCAGAATTTTGGCACTGGTGATCAAAGATGCTTATCACTTGGCCAATTGTAATGCCAAACCTTTGTATTATCATCCTGACCTGAGCCTCTTTGTTTATCACTCCTGCTCCCTTTCTTCCCCATCTAGCAGCATGACAGGCACCAAGCTAGTTCATTGGTGGCACTGAATTCTCAGGACTGATCTCTTAGTCTGGTACTTAGTGAAATGAATGTGAATGAGTGAGATGGGTCAGTTATACCCTTCTGAGATGTTGGGTGATTTTGACAGGAAACCTGGGAGTCAGGTAACTCTTGTTATGTCTTTACTACCACAGTAGAAGCTTTTCTCTCTTCAACATAAATTTATGATTTTGCTAATTCAAATGCTATGTATGAGACACAAATATGTTATCTTGATCAGATAGCAACCTGCAGTGTGCATGCATTACCTCACCAAGGTAATGGATATTCAAGGAATGGATGGATATTCACAGATTCCTTTGTATCTGCATGTTAATTCTTGCTTGGGTAATGGGGGTTAAAATAGTGAAGTTCTTGAGCTGTTGCATGACTGTGACATGTTTTTGTGAGACTGTAACTGCTGAGATGGGGGTGACACAAATCACAGTTGCAGTGCAGCATCACTTAGCTTCTGCTAGAGCAGTTGCAGTGAAATCAAAATATTTTCTCCTTTGACCTTAGAAGTAATCCCAAAGTTTTATAATTATCAACTACAGGTTATTTCTCATTCAGAATAAGGATTGGAATATTTTATTCCTAATAAGTATATTATGTTCCCCTTTATTTGTAGCCTTTCAGCAGTGGTTTGGTGATTAAGTTCAACTCTAGATTCTTCTCTGGAAGGATCCCATCTAAATTAAAGATTAGTTGCCTGAGAGACCAAATAATGCAATTCAAAAGGTGTGTTTTTTCATGCATTACACTACTTGCATGCTGCCTAGTGTATGTCCAACTTTTTTCTACTGAAGACCTGGGTTCAGAAGTTTCTGGATACTTCCTGCTCTTGCACTTGCTTTTCACAATGGGAGTAGGATGTTTAATCTTATCTGAAGTCTCATATATTTGCTTGTTTCGAATCTTGGCTCTAAGACAGATAATGATTTTTTCTCCTATTTCTATATTATGTTTATGATTTTTATAGACACCTACAGTAGTGGTTTTATCTTCTTTTTTAAATGCTTGGGTGAAGGTTTTCTGTGCTGGGTACCATTTGAGCCAATGAAACTGGCAGCTCTGAAAACCCCCCATCCTTCTTCAATACATTAACTGGACTAGCTAGGTAAGTAGTGTTACTTCTTAATTACTAATGTTTGGAAACACGAATAAGATACATGCCACTTTGCTCGGAAAAGGCACAGGTAGTTCTTGTCTTGAAGAACTAATTGACAGCAGATAAAATGAAAAGGCATCACAGTGATGTGGCTAAAGTGAATTACAGATCAGTGGGAGAGCTGGGATAAAGATAAAAATTCTTTGAGCTCCATGGTCCTCTCCATCCACTCTGCCAATCCACTTTTTCCACAAGTAAATGTAGAATTACAGAGTTTGGGAGAATTCTTCCTTTTCTGCTCTTCTCTGTAAACCATTCTAGGTCATTCAAATCTGTTGCTGGGAAGGAGAAGAAACCTCCTGCAAATCAGCCTAACCTGCAGGAACATCTCTGTGATGTGTTGACTCTGCCAGGCGGTTGCCTCACCCCCACACACTGGCATTTTGAAGAGAGGAGCTTCTATATCCTGGGTGCCAACAGCTGTCTCATTGTGCACTGATTCATTTGTCAGCAGTGACTCTGACTACTGGAGCACATTTGTGACCTATGAGCTGCCTTGTCAATGCATAAACACTGGCTGTTTAAATTGACAGGAGATAAGCAGCAAGTGTTTAACTTTCCAGCCCAGAGCGAGATTCCTCTCCATCGTGCCTCCAGCTGGGGTTGGAGGATCCTGAAAAAGGATGTACAATCAGAGTGTGCAAACAGAACATGCTTCAAAAGCCCTAACCTGCTCTGAAATGCTTTGCTTTGTTTTATCTGATAGCATGAAGCGCGTGACAGATGTTGACAATTTACATGGCACAGAACCCCTGCAAGCGGTGACCCTGCCAGGTTCACCAGATAAACAATATCTACAGAGGCATTGCAACAATTTCTCCTGCATATTGACTGCAAGCAAACTTTCTATCACTGGCAGCTGCAGGGCCATTTCGCAGGTCTGTATGTAGAGGATTGGGAAGTTCTGTCCCTCCTAAAAGCCAGGCTTAGTAAGATTTAATAACTCTCTGAAAATATGCTTCACAACATCCTATTTATTTTTGGATTTTACTCGAGTTTATTTTATTAGGTGAAAACTAACAATAGCTTTTTATTTCTATTTGTGTATCTTTACATGGTATCTGAGTGATGGAGGAGTCTGGGCTGTGTTGTCCTCACCCTGCCAAGAAACTCCAGTGCTACCAAGGTACAGTCACAAGAAGAAGACATAATGAAGAGGAGCATATGCAGGATGGATCTGTGTGCCTGGGGTGAAACATGAAACCAAACAGGGCATCAGCTGATGAAACCATCAATCCAATTCACCAGCTGCTTCTGATTGGTGGTGACATAATGCAGATCACTATCACTGTCTGGCTACCAATGCCTAACTCCTTTGCAGAAGGATGTTGATGTGAAACAGCCCTGTAGGGAAAAAGGAATGCAAATTGTATGGAAATGCCTGATTTGGACCTGATGGGGCCTGATGAGCATTGAGCAAGGATTTTACAGACTGTGCTGTATGCCCAGTGCTGCAAAATGCCGTGTCATTCACCTCTCATTTGTATGCAGTGCTCTGCTCTGTGCTGTGCTCCTTGGCCTTCTGTCTCTCAAATGAAGATCCAGCTTCTCTTTTGCTCATTCCAGGTGAAACCACCAGCCAAGGGAGATCTGAATTAGTGCTTTGTGTCTGCTGTCAGTCTCCACTGAATGTACAACCATTCCTGTAGCTCTGCCCTGCTCCTCCAGCAAACTCTGGCAGCAGCATACAAGCTGTTGTTCTTGAATTCCTGTGCTGAGAGCCACCCGCTGCAGTGTCACTCGCTGCAGGGCTGCCGCTCTTTGGTCTTCACCTTTTATGTGACCTGCTCTAATCAGCCCTCACTGCACAGAGGCCAACCGGAAAATCATCGATCGGATGTCAAGGCATAACCCCCATATCAGACATGACAATGTGGAGCAACCAAAATACCCTGTGATACTCTGCCTATGTTTGGAAGCTCTGCTCTTTAGTTGCAGGTGTTTTACCAGCCATGGCCTGTCCACAGACTGGAATAGTCTGTACTTACATGTGTACTTTAACATGCTCATCTTGTTTTAAATTAAAAGTTTGGCTCAAAACAGAGTTAACAGCATCAATATAGCAAAACCTTGCAAAGTGTTTCAGGGCTCGGTGGCATTCTGTCTGCAGCACAAAGATTAAAAACATTTGGGAAGAAGGTCTGGATGGATGAAGTGCTGCCTCACCAGTGGGCTGCAAGGGCAGCAGGGAACAGGGAGCTGTCACAGCATGGGCTGCACCTGGTGGGGTGCTCCATGGATCAGCACGGCACCCAATGGGATGCAATAGTTTTGCCAGTGTTTCAAAACAAGTCTAAAATGACAGATAATAGAAAAATCGGAGATGATGCTGGTGTGACACCAAGCAGTAGTACCAGGCGGCCATTCAGAGCAATGTGGAATATCTGGACCTGCCTAGGAAAAAAGGACCGTTCCTTGTGGCTGGCCACATGGCCAAAAGCATGGTCAGCCCAGATGGCTGAAGTAGCTGCAGGTGCTTGGAGCAGGCTTGGGAAGGTCTGGTGGATTTTAAGTCATGTGGGGAGTCCTGTCTACTTCCTGGATGCTGGAGCATGCAGAAAGGCAATGTCATGTAGATGCTGTTGAGCAGGTAGGATGGCTTGGGGTCCTTCTCACAAGGTCCAACCAAGAAACCTTTGCTGAGATCACAGAATCACAGAATCATAGGGGTTAGAAGGGACCTCAAGAGATCATCAGGTCCAACCCCCCTGCCAAAGCAGGCTCCCTAGCTCATATTGCACAGATAGGCATCCAGATGGGTCTTGAATATCTCCAGAGATGGAGACGCCACAGCCCCCTGGGCAGCCTGTCCCAGGGCTCTGTCGCCCTCACTGGGAAAATGTTCCTCTGCATGTTGGTGTGGAACTTCCTGTGCTCCAACTTGCAGCCATTGCCCCTTGTCCTGTCTCCACAGACCACTGAAAAGGGGCTGGCCATTTCCCCCTGCATCCCATACTTAAGATATTTATAAACACTAATAAGGTCCCCTCTTCAGAGCGGGGAGGATCCACGAACAACCAGCATTTATTCACCATTTGGGTTGACTATGAGGGAGACGTGGAAGGGAGATGGTGTTGCTTTGGAGTACCCCTCAGCTGAGCAGGGACAAGGTTTTCACACAGGATGGGGGACTGTACTCTAAAGCACAGGCACTTGAAAAAGGATTATGGTGACAGAAGGGTCCAGTCTCTGCTCCCTCTGAGATTTTGAGGGAAAATGTGTTTTCTGCATGCAATAAGAGAGGGGCAACAAGTATCTGGGCTGATGAGTTTATCTCTACATGCATGGCATTGGGTAACAACACTAAGGAGCTGGAACTGGTTCAAGGGAGGTATTCAGGTGACTAGAAGCATCTGTGCCAGGCTCTCCTGCTTTCCTTTTAGTCACTGGGGGTCCTTTTTTGGGAGTGATACATTGAACTCCAATGTGGGCTTTATAAAGGATGTGGAAAAGCTGCTGAAGACACGGAAAAGATCCCCCCCCCCAGAAGGATGTAGTATTTGGAGGAAATGCTGAACTCTGTGAGCTTCAAAGGGTTTGGTTTGTTCAGACTGACAGAAATAAAACTGAAACATCATTAGATTGTGACCTGGAAAACCTCGACGGGAAGAAAATATCAGTTAGCAAATTGCTCGTTAAGCTCAGGGCAGAGGAAAGTATAATGAGATCCAGCAGTTAGATGCTGAAGACAGAAGCTATGAGTGAGGGAAAATAATACACTAATATTAACTTGGCATGGGTAGCTATAGAGTGGGCAGTCAGGGAAGGAGACAGCTCTCCATCTCCTGAGGCCTCCCAGAAACAGGTGGGCACTTCTCTGTAAGACAGCCTTTAACCCTGGTCAAACATGGATTGTTAGGCATGAGGATGAACACAAGAATATTGTGCTGTAGCTGTGGCAGTGCTGGTGAGGTGAGGGACCCTGCTGTTCCCTGAGGGGCTTAAAGTCTGGATCAATGAGCAAGAGGATTAGGAACTCATTTCATCTTGAAGCAGTCATTGATTGTCTTTTGAAACTACCCAATGTAGACATGAGCATCAAGCAGAGGGACATGCAAACAGGCTGGTTCGGTAGCCTGCCTGTCGCTGCATGAGCTGGACTCCTACGGGAGTTACCAAAATGCAAAATCTAGTTATTAAATTAAATCAGCCCTACTGAGGCGTCAATAGGCAGACTGCTCCAGTTTTTCAAAAGGAAGATTACTGCCAAAGCTGCCATTTCCCAGTAAAAAGAGCCATCTTGTGCCAAGTATGCCTTTCATCCGACAGATACCTGCTCATATCAAGAAATGACTTGTGTGGGAGAGGCAGAAAATAGGGCAGCCTCATCAGCGGCGGGCTAGTCAAGGTCACCATACCACATTCCACATTAATGTATAAACTGGCTGTTCTCTGGGCCATGAGTACAACATGTATTCAGCATGCAGATGATGCAGATGATGCTGGCACAAACACTAATCCATTTTGTGGTGCCAGCCCTACCCTTGCCTGCTGTACCCATCCCTGTGACTCTGTGCTGAGCTCTGTGCCAGGCAAAGGCTGGGGCACTGCTGTGTCTGTGCCTTGCGAGGGAGGTTCGCAGGGACTCACAGGAAGGATATGGGGACACTCTCGACTTTTGAGACCTTACATTCACAGTCTCAGCTTCACCCCAGTGTTAACCTGTATCCTAGATGAATAAAGTAGTTTCAGCTTTATCCGTTGATTCCTCTGCAGTACCAAATCCAGCTAAGGACTTAAATTAATGGTACAGAGACAAAACTGTGCACTCAGACCTTCATTTGATGTTTGCCTTAGTTTTCTCACTGACAAGGTGTATGCATTAAGTGTAAGAAACAAATATATAAATTTGTAAGTCCATAATGAACAAACCCTTTTGAAATGGTCTGATATTCTCAAAAGAAAAGCTAAGCTTTTTGTTTATTTTTTAAAGAAAACCAGCCAAGGCTATTGAGTGACCCAAGCCTCAAGTTTAGAAAATAAACTGCCAGTGTTATGCTGAACTGGTCTATTAGTATGGATGCCAAGACGCACTCTGCTCATCAGTTACACAGGGAATGAGCGATTTCACATGCTAATGCCCTCTCTCCATCAGTGTTCTACAAATGGAGTCATAACAGCGTCTCGCAGTCTTGCTTGGATGCTTGCAATTGTGTAAGAATCCCAGCAGAAATCCACACTAAATCCTCACCATTGCCACCTGAGAAGAGGGTGGTGCTGAAGCTTATTATTTCCAAAGGGGTTCATATCAACTTTAAAAAACATGTTAAGAAGACAGAACAGTTCCTCAGTAATTACAGCTACACCAGCTTAATTTACAAACTTCTGTAAATCTGTTGACACATGGTAATAGTGGCATTTAATAATGGTTCTGATACCAGATTTCTACTGCTTTGGTACACTTGGTGCCTTTCTTTGCTAATTTTATCCTAGGCACCCTTCCCTTTTCAAAGACTTGCAGTGGAGTTTATTTCTTTTTCTGACACTTGACTGGAAATGCACCAAGATGCAGGTTTCATTCTCATGAGAGAGTGAAAGAGTTGTGTCAGAAGGTTTGTATTTTCCAACAGCTTTGTGTTTTATGAAATGCTGAAGAAATGTAGTTTTTAGGAAATGCTCAGGGAAGGGGGAAAGACAGTAAAAGAGAAGGGAGGAGAGGAGAAGAGAGGAGAGCGGAAGGGAAGGGAAGGGAAAGGAANGAAGGCTTTAGTTTTGTCAAGAACAACAAATAAAAGATACAGTGGTCATTAGCTGTATTTTACTTAAGTGATCTTGAGAGTTTATTTTGAGGGAGGAGAGGGGGGAGGGAAGCGAAAGAGGTAAGGGAAGGGAAGGGAAGGGAAGGGAAGGGAAGGGAAGAAGCCGCTTTATTTGACAACTGCTCAGGAATTTAGACTGCTCATAAAATGCTGAACCTAGGCTAAAAAAAATGTAGGCTCCCTTTCCCCACCGATCCAGAAGGGAGTTCATAATTTTTAGACACCTTTGAGAATCTGGGCCTGAAATTCTGATTTGATAAATGAAAGAAATGAAAATTCAGACTTCCTTTTGCATCACAGTTTGCCCTTTGGGGAACCACCAGATGCACTTCTGAGAGTAACAGCGGGCATGCAGATATGTCAGCACTACATGAGAGCCTTAAGTCAACCACATCTTCAAATTATTCATCAATTTGCCTAAAATAGATCAATTTAAAATACCTAAAACCCAAGTCCTAAATATGATTGTTTAAAAAAACACCAACAAACCCAGAGTTGCTGTCCCTCCTGAAAGCAACAACCCTTTCAGCAAGAAGAGTAATTAGATAAAATATTCATGACCTTTCTGCCTATGATCAAGATACGAGAAAGACCCCATAGCTCTGTTGAGGACATGGTTGATGCTGGGGCTCAAACCAGTCGGCCTGATGTGCAGGTCAGTTTGGCTCCTGGGGACACATGGTGAGCTCTAGCCCAAGGAGGGAGGCAGGAGTGGGGGTGGGTAGTTGGACACACAGCACGGCCCGACATTCAGGACTCCCTGGATGCTCCCCTGGTCCCGCTCCAGGCAAACATGGCCCTGCTATGGTGTCGAGGAGAGCCTGGGTGCAGCTGTATGTTGGCATGGCTCCCACACCCATTACCTCTGCAGGAGTCAGAGATGCCCTTGGGCTGGAGCGGGGGGTAGCAAAACCTTGCTGAGAGTAATAGGAACAATACAGAAAAAACCTTTGTGCACCTAAGAAATTAACTGCATGGTCTGAAATATTTTGAATACAAATAAATTCCACTTGGAGCTTTCCCTCACGTCTGCCAAGACAGCTATAAAATATTTTTTTATGTGAACCTCAGGAAGATTTGATGCTGTAAACCGTTAAATCCAAATATTCTAATGTCTTTTCCCTCATGCCCAATATGAACACCTTATTAATCATGCTGCACTCACCGCAAGCTATTTCTACCTTGGTGTTTTTGTCCAGTCCCCTAAACTATAGCAATCCATCTACTACTTAAATTTCCTGTAATGGATTGCAAGGAGTCTGCTTTGCAGCATGCTGAGTGAGGGATCAGAAGAACTGGATTTTTTTCCTGCCTTTTCAATGTTTTCATGCATTATCTTTAGTGACTCATGTGCTTCAGTTTTTCCAGGTGTGCTCCAGTGGAAAATGAAAATAACCCACGTCCAGTATACACTTAGCCTCTCAGGAGAAACGGCAAGGTTCTGTTATTGTTCTGAACCAGATTTTCTGCAGTGGAAGATCCACTTAGAGCTATTCCTGTTCCCTGTATCCTCTGGGCAGGAAGTCTCTTCTCAGACTATTAACGGCTTGCTGTTTTTTTCCTATAGAAAACCAATAAACAGCCAAAAAAACAAAGGGCCATCATCGTCAATGTTGTTCATATTACATGTTCAAATGCCAGAGGAAATATATAGACTCTCATATGAAAACTACTCTATAATCTGATATAAATACATATTTTTTCATTCCTTTCAGCATAGCCGTCGCAGAACTGCGCTGAACAATGAATTTCAATGCCGGTGCTATAAAAGCGTCAGTCAGCATCTCCGTTGCTTCTGGGTCTGATGGTAATAGATTGGCTAAGAAATCTGGACACGTTCATTTTGCCAAGGGATCGTGTGCTGCTGGAGGTAATGCACATCAGATGAGATGTCACACTCGCCGAAGAAGTGCAGAGGCATTAAGACAAGCCAAATTCTGGGCTGTTTATATTCTCCTTTACCAATCAGGATGTCAGGATGGGGACTGAATTTATAAATACTGGAATAGGGTTTGTTGCATGACAGAAGCTCTTGGAGAAAAGAAAACGATTAGACTTTTTGCCTTATTGTATCCCAAAGAAAATGGATTATCTGTGTTCACAGTTTAAATTAAATAAAAAAAGTTTGGATGTGGAACTATAGAGAGATTGCAGAAAAAGAAGGGCTTCAAACACCACATGCTGAGGCCCGTTCTGTATGAGGGAAGGTTGCAAGGAGGGAAGCAGAAAACAGCAGCTGGCCATATTTTGTGCTGCACAGATTTCTGAATGGTTTGGAACAGCCCTGCAATACTTTGCAAGTGTTTTCAGAAACAACTGTCTCCAATTAACACTAGTTCTTGGCTCATATTTGAAAGCTGGTTTCGGGTCAGTGGTGACTTCCCTGAAGGACTGAAGGGAAAAAAAATCTCTGCTAGGGAACGAGTGAGAGCCAGAGACATTGCTGAGATTTCACTGCAGCTGCGGAGGCACTCGTGGAACAGGAAGGGAGGACCGTGGCGAGATGTTGTTTTGGGTTTAGCTGTGGAGAGCGTGTGTAACAGCCAGAAGATACAGTCTAATGTGCATCTCTTTAGCTTTTTGCCTTTCAATCCTTTTGCTTACCACGATTTGACTAATCCTTTAAATATATTTTGCGTTCATTTCTCAAATAACCAGCAGACATATGGTGCTAATGAGAACTAGAGAGGGTTTGTTTTTTTAATGAACAAGAGCAGCTGGTAAGCAGAACATAAAATTAAAAATGGAGGGAAAAAAATAAGCCCGGGAGGATAGATATGGTTATTAATCACAGCAGAATTCCTCAGCTCTCTCCTCTGATGAGAATCAGGTGGAGTGAGACACCAGTGACCTTGAGACAAGGATGTCCCAGCCTGTTGCACCAGGTGAAAAACAAATGACTGGAACACACTGCATGTGGCACTGTCAAGGCTCTCCCCAGCAGTAGAGCTGCTCTGCCCTGTCCCCACACAGGCAGACTCACTGGCAGCAGCTCCTCTAGCTGCCCAAGCATCCCTCACTACACGGTCCTTCAGTTGGGGGCAGGGGGCAGAAGCCTGAGCCACCCATGCAAGCACAACCTGCGGTGGGGCAGCTGAGCTCAGACCAGCAGCGACACGTCTGAAAGGAGAATATTCAGAAAGAGGAGAAAATTGCTCCAGTACATCCAGGGGGAAATCTGCCATTTCTGAGTGGTGCTGCATTGCTGGGAGGGTTTGTGGCAGATGCTCACAGCTTTCTTTAAATGGAACCCACTTCATTTTCTGCTATTTAAACATGTCGTCCTAACCAACTGAGAAAGTAAGGGAGCTTACCCAGGGTGCGCTGACTGACAGGCTGGAAAGGCAGCCCCTTTCCTAAGACAAGCTGCCATTCTGCCCAGCAGCCTGGTTTCTGCTGCACTACAATGTTATTTTTTAAAATTAAGCCTATTTCATTTAATGACTTGATGCAGACAGAGCCCAAGTAATGGCTTTACTGATAACTTACTTTCACCATAGAATACATACTTTTCAAGACTGCTGTGAATCAATCTGCCCCTTCCACTCAACAGATCTCATCTGCAATGCATTAAAACCTGTTCCTGCCAGAAACCTTCTGCTTACAGTTACTGTCAGCCTGCACTCAAGGTAGCTCATACCTCATAGACAGCACCTCAGTCAGGACTGAGGTTACTACAGACATTCTCCATCCTGCACTGGAGGGACCACCAGGTTTTCGGGGACCCTGAGCACCTTCGGCTGAATGGGCTTGCAGCTGTGGTTTTCCCCATCTGTCAGACCCTGCACTTTGCCAGAGAAACGTGTTTTGTAGCTGACTATTATGGCAAGTCAGGTTCTCCTCTGGTCTTTGCACATGTCTGCCATAAAAAAGAAATTATCTGGCCTAGGTTTAGATGTCCATATGTGAGCCAGTCTGTAATTTCTCCTGTAGTCCAAGGACCTGTTCACTGGAACAGGTTGCCCAGAGAGGTGGTGGAGGCCCCATCCCTGGCGATATTCAGGGTCAGGCTTGATGAAGCTCTGAGCAACCTGATCTATTTAAAGGTGTCCCTGCTTACTGCAGGGGGGTTGGATTAGATGACCTTTAAAGGTCCCTTCTACCCCAATGCATTCTATGATTCTTTGACAGAGAAAGAAGCTGTGACTAGTCTCCTGCTGATACAGACATAATGTGTCTGGACAGGTTAGTAGCTTCAGAAGCCTTTCCCTACTTTGGCCACATCAAGGACAAAGGACAATCCCAAACCTCCATGTCCTTACTAGAGTACCCTTTGACCCCAGTAAGGGGATCTGTGGTGCAGAAATAGGATTGCAGTACCACTTCCCTGCTCCTCTTGGCAGGCTAAGGACATTTAGCAACACCGGTGGCACTTTCAGAATACAGTATTGGTCCTTCCAGTGCTGGGAATGATGGGAAAGGACAAGCATAGTCCAGTGTATCCTTTAGCTAACGTTTATTTGAAACGATACAGTTCTCATCTACTGATACCCACTTCACGATGTAAACCAATGTACAGGAAAAGTGGCGGCTGCAATGTGTGTTCTGGATCTGAACTGAAGCACTGGTGTAGACACACCTAAAGAGCATTTAACAGGCTGCAGTGTGAATGCTACCCATTGACAGCACAGTTATTACGCTGAGGGATGAAACAGCCTCTTTTTCAAAAAGCATCTTCGTCAACAAATTCCTAATCCCTCCAACTTTGTCCTGTTCATGCCCTGATTTCCAGAGTCAAACAGATGTGACAGTAAAGTGACTGCTCTGAGCAGGAGGCTGTGCTGTGCCTTTTCCTCCTTGAACAGTGTAGGCACCTTTTATTCCTTTGAGGTTTACTGAAGGTTGCTTTTTTTAGATTATTGAGTAAACCATACATTGTTATAGCTACCAGGGCAGCAGACCACTCATTGTAACAAAGGATTATGATTTCTTTACAAGGTGAGCCCGTAAGAATCTGGCTATATGGGAGAAGGCCCTTGTTTGAACACATTATCTGCACCAGTAGCGGGGAGAATCCTCACAGCTGAATGACACTAAGTGGCTTTTTCTGTTTAGTGAAAAAAAAAAAAAAAAATCTGTCTAGATGAACTGGATGAGTAATGGAAGAGCTCAAGCCCTCTAGGGACACCCTCACTGTCTTGCAGGTTTGGGCTCCTTTTGCATCTGGAAAAGGAAAAATTGAAAAGATAACAGTGGGAGCTGATTGCTGCTGCTAACAGTGGTGAAGAATGAGTGCAGCTGTGTTGGGTTTTGCCCCCTGCGCCGTAACAACCTTTCCGGGAACAAAGAGATACTGTGTACTGCGGGGTTTAATGGAAAAGGGGCTGTGTGAAACTTCAGGGGCATAGCTGAAAATGCTGGGTTCAGAGAGAGAAGAGAGTTGCTCCAAATCCGTTTGCATCTTATGTCAACCTGGAAAGCCTTTGGTGGGCATAAGCATCAGGCATGCTGCGGCAGCCCAGCTTTGTGGAGAGAAAATGCTCTCTGGCTGCGTGCTCAGCACCAGCAGGAGATGGCCCCTCAGCGTGCACTCACATCAGGGCTGAAAAGGGCTATTTGAGCTGTCGGCGCTGAGATTCCCACTAGCCCATTGTGGGGGACGCAGATTTTCAAGATCTGGCTGAGGAGGCTCTATTTTATTCACGGCCCTGTTAAGATTATAGTGGTATTTTTTCCTACATACTGTGCTGGGAGAGAAAGGTCCCTTGGTGCACCTGAATACCGCACAGCGTAAGGCAACATGGTGCCTCCTCCCTCCTCTTCTGGACCCCCATCAATCTCTCAGTGGGGAGAAAAATGCTCACGTAAAAGGGATGTTTACACTGATGATATTCAAATGAGCAATGTACAAATAAAATGATATTTAGGCATTGCCTGTGCTTCTTAATATATTTCTCCAAGCAAAATTACCCACAATGGTGCTTAAGCCTTGCTGGGGGGTCCATAGCTCTTGGCAGTATTTTCTTGCCTGCTTGCTACAGTTTGAGCAGAAAAAAAGTATTCCTTACTGTACTGGCATAGGTCACAGATTCGCTGAGGCCCAGGTGTGAAACATTTGTCTGAAGAAAAGCCAGGAGGAGGAAGAGACCTGAAAACCAACCAAAACACTCCAAGGGAGAGAGGCATTTGCAATTATACAGAGTTCATCCCTCTCCTTTAAAGTTTTTTGCAACTTGTTACAAAATTCAGTATTTGTAAGAATAAAAGTGGTATTGAAGATGTGCTGGGTAACATGTTTGTACAGAACAGAAATATTCTATTCTAGGGCCAAAAATCAATACTCAGAGGGGACTGAATGGCTCAAGCTATGGGTGAGCATATGGAGGCTGCTATGAAGAACTTAGCACTTTGAAATTCGCCCAGGTCGGTCAAAATGAAAACTAATTTCCAACTAATGCCTTTTCTGATGTCATTAGTTAGAACCTGTCAAGTTAATATGACCTGTTTCCAATTTCAAGACAGCAAATGTTTCTACTTCCTGTTTACTGGGTGTTTGTCACTGGGGCAAAAAAGCCATGCTAGCTATTAGACTAATAAAAAAAAAAACCTAGCCATGGAAATAAGAAATAGTTCCTCTGAGGCAGGGCAATTGTGTTGTGATGGCAGAAATGGGAAGGAAATGCGCACATCTGTGGATTACACACTGGGGAACAGTGTGAAGTGTGGTCAAACTTACACAAGCTTCTGTGAGCGCAGGGTTTGGTCTGCTCTGTGTGAGGCTCAAAGAAGCAATGAGAGGTGTCACAAAGCACAGCCAGGGTAGAGGTTGTCTACTTTGCTTTTGTGTCCACTTTGGTGGGGGGATCCAGGAAATACCTTTGGCCTCTCTACTTGAGCAAAGGACAGCGTAGGCGTTGAGTGCAGGTGACTGATTTTATTGATTACAGGGTAGAAATGCAGGAGCCTAATATTGGCAAAAGGGGTTTTAAGGAAATTGGATGATTCCAGAAGACCTTTTCTTTCCCTGATTAAAAACCCCAGTGCTGCTGATCACAGACCTAGTCCGAGTTACACTCATTGCTCCAGTGTAGCCAGTGGTTGAGATCTATGGATAAAAACCCCACCACTGAACTCAGACTGTAGATTTGATGACAATTGTGATATATCAGCCACTGATAGTGTCAACATATGCTGGAGCCAGGGGATTTCACCTAAGTCTAATTGGGAGCTGACAGGTGGTGAGCAGATCTGTCTTTGCCTGCTGGATAAAAGCTCCTTTCTGTCCTGCTGCAACATGATTAATTCATCCCCCAAAATAATGCCTTCTGCTCAGAAGATTGGGAGGAAATCCTTAGACTTCCACAGTCAGCTGTGCTTCTGCATGGGCAAGTTAGAATGTGAGACAGAGCAGAATTACAGAAGTGACTCAGCTGGGGATGTTTTGGGAAGGGGTCTGTTATAGAAGGGCTGGGTGGTGGTCAGCCCCCATGGCCTGCAGTACCACTGGGACCAGGAAGAGTGGAGGATCCCTCTCTGGGTTGCCCAGCTCCAGAGGGAAGATGTCCATGCCAGGTACAGCTGAGCTCACAGGCAGTGGGTAAGGTCACTGGAATGTCCTGGTTTGAGCTGGTTGACCATGTCATTAGTCTTTGTGAGGCACATGTACTGCAGAGCACAGAAGCCTGTGAGGCTGTACAAGGCCTCATTAGAGTGTTTTCCTTCTGTGCAGACTCAGGCTGGTACTTTCAGATACAATTAATGATTTTTCTGCATTGGGTCACTTGGTTTCTCTATAAATAAATTAGTACAAACATATTAAGCTCTTTTTGCTTGCCCCACTCAGGAGAATACCATAACCAGACACATCCAGGGTCTATAAAGATTTAGAGATAGTGGTTGCTCTTTCTCTTTGCCTGCTGAGAAGCTGTTCATATTTCCATGGGGGTCTCTTTGCCTCAAGCCTGACCTAACGAGACAGGGGGCAGCCTATCCTCTAGCTGTTACTTGCGCCTTTCTGTGAGTCTTTCTGATTCACTTTTGCACAGGGGAACTTCAGATCTTAGTGACCTACTTTCAGCTCTGTTTATCCGCAACAGATGAGAAGTGGCCCATACCCCTTGTGCTCCTGTGCTTCAGTGGCTGTGATGAAGCTCTGCACACGCACTGAAGTGCAACGGGCTGTGTGCCCCCAGAGACCTCCCCAGCTGGCTGACAGCTTCCCCTGTCCTCCCCGTGTGCTCCCAGCAGGAGATGACACTGCAGCCACCGCAGCACAGTCCTCCAGCAAGGCACAGCCTGCATGGGATGAAACTTGGATCAGCTGGCTGTATTAGTTTCTTTCCTGAGCGCTGAGTAAAAAAAATCTTCCTTTCTTTGCAAGCTGACTGTATGTGCTGTAGATCATATCCATCATACTCTCGTCTGTATTACCTGCATTAATCTAGTACAGCGTGGGATGAAAATGTGCCCCTGAGACTAAGCATGTACGTAACTTTAACTACCAACTGCCAATGTGGATACAAAGTTATCTCTTCAAACTGCACAGAAAACCCTGTGGATAGCAACTTTAAGTAGCTATCTGGTATGCAATGCAGCATTACATTTGTGTTAGTGTGTTGACACATCATTACATTTCTCAACAAGGCAAATTAGAGCAATGATACAAAATTTTGTCTTGAGAGCCTGAGGATTTTTTATGGTTCTGGGAACCAGCATTAAGACAGACTATAAAATGGGGTGTAAATATTATAATGATGAGTTATTCCTTCCTGCTTACTAAGAAGCAGCAGACATCACTGATAGAAGCCAGCATATCCCATATGGATTACTTGCATTACATTTCAACAGCTGCTGCATGTACTGATTGCTTTTAGTTCAGAGGGACCAAAGGTAATGTTACAAATACTTGAAGGCAAGTACAAGCTCTGGAAG
>VZTU01003462.1:53420-95585 GCA_013400835.1 Zapornia atra | reverse complement strand
CGCGTGGGGCTGCGCCGCGAAGGGCTGCCGCCGCCTGCGGTGCCGCGGGTGCCGCCGGTCCCTGCCCGGTGAGGAGCGGCGCTGAGCCCCCGCGGGTCCCCGCTGCCTACCCGGTGAGTAACCCACCGCCCCGGTACCCCCGCCTGGGCTTACCCCGGCGCGGGAGTCCGGAGCTCGCAATGAAGGGGTCTTCCCGGCCCGAGGACGGTCACGGAGGAGCGGGGAACGCCGCGGCGCCGCTCGCTCGTCGCTTCTGCGGTACTCGAGAGGGAGCGCGGCCGGGGAGCCGCGGGAAAGGCGAGGCGTGTGGCTGCTGGCCGTGCGGAGCTTGGGAGCGGAGGCAGCAGCCGAAGCGGGCACCGCAGACATGCGCTCAGCTCAGGGGCCGGGGACGCGCCGCTGCCTGCCAGGAGGTGGTCGCGGCCGCGGCTTTACCGCTACGCGAAAAGGAGACATGAAAGAGCTTTTCTTAAAATAAAATTAAAATATAGATCGTCATCTAGTGTCGCTACAACAGCGGCTTTTCATGCAGTAGCATCCTAAGACAGTCGGTAAGTTAATTAGCGCTTAATAAAATGCCTTGAGGATACTGTGCTTAAATCACTCCGACGCGGGTACGCGACCTAGTAAGGCAGATGCTGTCACAGTGAAAGCAAGCCTGAAAATCACTGCTCCTCTTATCCCGGCTCGACCAAACGTGTATTTATAACATTTGGGAACAACAGATAAGAGCAAAACTTCCCTCAAGATGGAAATTGATGCCCAGGTCGGAGTAGCCTAGCGGAGATGCGGGATGTAGTTAAGCGTAATTTTCAACAATCACGAGTAAATTGCGTTTTGATGATAGCAAGCAGACAGGAGTATTACAGAAATTGTGCCGTTTAAGGATGGTACGACCTATCAGAGATAAAAAGCATATGCTGCAAATAATTACAATTCCATTTGGTTTAGTTGCTTCCAGTGCAGTGTCCCAATGAGAGATGATGACAGAAATAAAGTTCCGAGTTCCATAGCTTCCCCCGGGTGGTGCTGAAACGATATATAACTACCTGAATGCTCAGGCAGAGCTGGCTGGGGGAGGGAGCGACAATAACGCTTAAGTGGGTGATAATTACTTGCAGGATGAATTGCTTTTATTTACTTGAAGGAAACAAAAAGCTTTAAAGCAACCCCTAAAGAGAGTTGACGAAATGGTGTTTCGTATCAATAAAGGTTTACTGACCGAAGCTTAATCATGTTTTTGCACTTTGATCTGAATTGCCATCTAGAAAAAGCCCCTCCCGATCTTTCCTTGGCATTTCAGTGTGAAATGAGCAAGATTTAACTTAATTTTTTTTTAAAGCTAGTCATTTTTAAATGCAACTTTTACACACTGAATACCAAGGTGATTTTACAAACTTTAGTATTTCATGGGAAGCCTGAAATTGTCTGAAAGGGAGAGGGACTCAGAGCTTAAAACCAGAGGCACTTCTAGGTTATCTGATCTGACATCCTGTATGTCACACTCTACAAAAAAAATTGGATAGAAAGTAGTCTTGATCCAGTAACCCAGGTCTCCAAAGAGACTGTATAAAGATATGAAGAATTAGACATGCTTTCCTTGCTTGTAGTCTTGCTTTCACTGTTAAACATTTACCTCCTCACAGGCATACAACCACCTTCCAACTCCACACAACTGTTGCTAGGCTCTTCATCGTGGTATAAAGCCAGCCCACAGTTCTACCATCTGGTCATCTCTTTACCCCAACTAAGCCTATTACCCAGAAAAAATTACTTCAGTAGCAAGGCCAAGCCTTATCCTGCTCCTGGGAGCAACATAACTCTTTCTTTCCCCTGAAGAGTGAGAGATTTTTCTTCCTGTAGCTTCAGCAAGTCAGACTTCCCCACACTAACAACTACAGTCCTCTTATCTCCTACAGCTGGTGTGTTGACAGCTGCTTGTTATTTGTTAATCAAGGCAACCCTTTCTTTGCTGCACTTCATACTTACTGTCTATGAATAAAGATCAAAGGACTCCCAAGAAAGATGGTGACCAGAACAGCAAGTAATTTGTTCAGTCCATTCCTGTCTTCATCAGGAAACCTTGGGGAAAAAAAGACATTTAGGAAGTCATGGGACAAATAACTTGTCCTCAGACACCTTCAGCTCATCATGTCCACCACACAATATTTTGGAAACTTTAATTGGGAAGTACTTAACAGCAGCTCTCAAGAAAGACAGCAGATGAACATTAGCCTTTAGGAGTTAGCTTTACACACCTTAGCAAAGAAATTTTTTACTGTTGAACTGTTATAAATCACATAGTGTTTTGCATCTTCCCTAAGAATCACTTCAGGCATTGGCCTGTTCCTGTGGCCTGATCTGACTCATGCACGCCCAGCTACCTTAACCAAGGCTGCAGCGCTGCCCGCCTTGCTGCGTGTCCTTTCACACGCTGTGATCAGCACCCGAGTTCAGCATAAACTCAGGGTGCACGTTTATTCCTGCTCGATACCTTTCCTTGCTTGGGCTTTCGTATCTGAAGGTGAAATTGTAATCCCTGGGTCTGGATGCCTGCAGCTGATCTGTAGCTCAGCAGAGCAGGCGAGTGGCCTTTGGCCATCCACTGCTAAATTAACATTTCCGGCAGTAGCTTCTTGCGGTGAACACTTTCCCTGGAGATCGGATGAGCAGCTGCAGGGAGCTGCACAGAACTGGTAGCTGTCATTTTTTTCTTCAGGCAGCTAAAAGACGATTTTGGTGCACATTGTGGATGGGAGGCTGGAATGACTTAACAATTTTTTTTTTTCTTTTTATGCTGAAGAAGCAAAACCACATTAAGACCTTAAACATACCATCTTGCACTTTGCCTCTTCAGGTGAGAGGTGGGAATAAAAATACTTGATTTTTTTACATATGAGCCAGGAACTTCTGTGCTTCTGTCCCTTGTGTAAGCCAGTGACTAGTTAGGATGCTGTTGCACAGCTAGGAGATAAACCCACCCCTTTCAGTAAAATCAGTTTCTTAAGCTTATGAAACAAAACCTGTACACATAGACAATTTTTGGTCAACCCTGTATATCTGAAAGTAGTCTTAACTGACAGGTGTCTTCAGCTACATCTTTTGGACTGGCACGTGCTTTCCACACACTTCTTGTGTGAATACTGAAAGGGGGGATAAGAAGTGTTCTTCAGTTCAGAATTACAAGCAGCAGTGGGGCTTACAAACCACATTCAACTGAACAGTAATTCAAACGAATTAAAATACGTGTCCACCCAATAGAGATGAGAACTAGCAGGTTGTATATTTTTAACAGTGAAATGACAAGCCCAAAGAATATCTGTTTTTGAGAATCTTACTCTCTATGTTTCATATTGTCAACACAAAATCCAACATCTTTGCCATATCTCAGTGATACCTGGTATGGCAGAAAACTCGGGCACGCAGAGAAAGCCTTAGAAAAGCCTTTCTGTTTTTATAAGGTCCTGCTGGGAACCACATGTTTTTTGCGTTTGATGAATATAGTAGGACTGACCACAGATGCAAAGAGGTAAGTTAAGGTATTTGGAGATAAGAAGAGATCCTAAACCTGCATCTGTGTCAGATGTTTCTTACAGACAATAGGCATATGGTACACACTCATTGCTGTTGGTAACTTACATGGTAACACTTATGTCACTTAGGCCCCATCTGGAGTCCTGTGTCCAGATCTGGGGCCCCCAATACAAGAAAGATGTGGGACTATTGGAGAGGGTTCAGAGGAGCCACAAAGATGATCAGAGGGCTGGAGCAGCTCCCCTACGAAGAGAGGCTGGGGGAGCTGGGCTTGTTCAGCCTGGAGAAGAGAAGGCTGCGGGGGGACCTCATTGCAGCCTTCCAGTACCTGAAGGGACCATGTAAACAGTAGGGGAATCAACTTTTTAAAAGGGTAGACAATGGCAGGACAAGGCGGATGGATTAAAACTAAAGGAAAGAAGGTTTAGATTAGATATTAGGGGGAAGTTTTTTAGAGAGAGAGTGATGAGGGGCTGGAACAGGCTGCCCTGAGAGGTGGTGGATGCCCCGTCCCTGGAAGTGTTCAAGGCCAGGTTGGATGGGGCCCTGGGCAACCTTGTGTAGCTCCAGGCCTGGAGGTTGGTGGCCCTGCCTGTGGCAGGGGGGTTGGAGCTCTATGATCCTTGGGATCCCTTCCAGCCCATGCCATTCTATGATTCTATGATTCAGCTGACTTTGCTCCTGTGGTCCAGCAAAACAGCCCAGATCTTGTATAACAGAGAAAACAGATTTGGTGGCTTTGTGCTAAGATGATTTTAGGATTGAGTGAAATAAAACTTTCATCCTTTAAGGTCAGGAAAGACCAGAATTATGAAATTTGACAGTCATGGGACTGAGCTAGAGATAGTAGTTTCTTTGAAGAAACCATTAAAAATTCAAACACAATTCCAGAACAAAAAACCCAACCAAAAAACGTAACAGCAACACATAAGCCATCAGGAATCAGTACTAAAAATGTATTCTGAGGTATTGTCAGTGATGAGTGGAAGGAAATAACGCAAAGACGACTACTCAGGGGGTGATGGGTGGAATTTGGTGAGAATGCCACATAGCTTACAGATCTGTTCTCTATATTTTTCTACCTCCGTGAGTAAAAGAGAAACAAATGTATTTCAAATCTTATTTAAATAAGGCAAGTAAAGAAATCCCCTGAAAAAAAGTGTAATGTCAAAACTTTCATTATCAAGACAACAGCTGGTGTCACATTTGAGGGTAAAATGTGTTTTTCTGCACTCGTGCGGAACCAGTACTGCAGCCCAACAGTTACTAAATGGAATCGGTTTAATACTTGCTGGGTATGCTTTTCATTTGCAAATTACCAGATGAATTTACCAGATGTTATAAGTGGAGTGGCCAGAAAATTTATCTAATGCAATATGATAATTTTGTATAGTGACTACCTTCTTACAATGTCAGTTTAATTGTCAGTGGTGGGAATTCTTGAAATGGCATGCTGCATCCTATTTTCACAGGGAATTTAAACAGTTTAAACCTGGCTAACCTGTGTTGTCAAACATAGGCAACAATTCTTAGAGATCATCTACTTCATTGAGGTCAGGGGAGAAGAAATTCAGCTAAAACCAGAAGGAACTTGAATTTTCAAAGGGTATAAGTCTGTGGATGAAGAATCTGATCCCCTGGGGAGTGGGGCTGTAGGTGACAGGAGGAGGGAAACTGGCAGAAGTAGTAAAAAAATGAACCATACCATTTCCATGCTTTGTTTCACTAACCCAGTATGCGCTGTAGTGACAGAAAACTACTGCTTATTTCCAGACATGCATCTACACCTCTTCCTTTATTTTACCACTCTCATCTGTTTTGAATTCTTTAATCCAGGCTACCCTAGCCTCCCACATGAACTTCACACTTCTTTTCTTCAAAACATCTATTAGTCTCATCTTTCAGTTCTTGCTGTACTCCTGTACATCACTTTTCCCTCCTCTGCCTGCAGTGCCTGTAATGGTATCTGTCACTCTGTTCACAGTTCTGCCTATATGTACAAACCCTCCCTCTTCATCGTTCAGCCCTCTCCTCCTTCAAATGTCCTTCCCCCAACACTGACTTGAGAAACCCTTACAAGTTTCAGTGACAATTTGATATGTCTATTATTTATTGCTATGCTGTTCATTTTGAATATGATGTATGCAGTGAGCTCCTTCCAGTTATCATTGTAAGCACGCTTATTGGATTAGCAGGGTTTTGCCATCTCCTCCCTCAGCGCTCTGTTAATTCCTTTACTCTTTCTTGTTCCATGCAGTTAGGTGACACCCTGAGTGTGAGGGAGCCATAGTTAGGCTGATGGGAGCCTTTATTTGCACTGTGGATAATGAACCCTAGGACTATAACCTGCTTCAGGCCACTCCCTCATTCCCTAGAGACTTGATTCTACAAACGTTGTAAATCAGAGCTCCCTCTAAAGATCGGTATTTTAAGCCATGATCAATAACTGAACAGCCAGAAGTCAGAACAGTGAGTGCTGTATTCAGACAGCAGAGCGTCTGGTGTGCTAGAGGTGCTGAGGAGCAGGAACAGGGAGTGAAAGGTTGAGAGAGCTCACCCCAGTGAGGATGCCAAGGTGGGATCCTGGCAGTGGTCCCTCCAGGTACATTTGTTCAAGTTCGGCTGGAATGCAGTAGCTTCCTCTCTGAGTATTTAGCTACTTGACAATGGGGAAACTCCTTAAACATGACAGACCAGGAGACCAAGCCGAGCAGTTTTGAGCATTCACCCAGAAGTGGAAAATGGAGTCTTAGTTTTCTCTCAGAAGAAGAAAAATTAGCTTTAATAACCAGCTCATGGGATAAAATGCAACAGCATCTCCCTCTCCTCCCTGTGTATTGTGGAGGCTCCTGGCCCGTGCTGGCTGTGCCTTCTGGGGCTGAGCGGGAAGGGAAAGCCTGCCTAGCACCAGGAGAGACAGTGCACATTGAAATATTTAGCATGTATGAGGAGCTCAGAGTCAGAAACTTGTGAGGATTGTTTCCCATTTTTTTAACCACTTTTTGCCTAACAATGGATCAGATAGTGCTTCCAATCAATGGATCACTGCTTCAGACTGCATGCACAGTACACATTCCCTCTCTCCTGCTTCACTGAAAACAAGAGGTGGAAAATACACTGGATATTTCTGTTATTCTTCTAACAACGGGTACAAATTCCCTACGTGTGGATTAATGCTATAATTGCTAGGATTTATTTAAACTTTATGGTTTAGTTTTGTCTACCTTGGATTATTTGCATTAATGTCTTCAGTTGTTGTCATTAATTTCCTTCACTTCAAGACTAGCCTGATTATTATTAAGTATCTGTCTGCTGCCAATGCTCATGACAGATAATAGGTAGTCAGTGCTTTTTTATCAAGGCTGTATTTTCTCTTGACTGTGACATCACAATTTATTATGTATCTGTTTATTCCTGACTGCTACGTAAGAAAGTTTCCTTTCTAAATCCTGATTAAGTTTAATTTATAGCTGAAAGAGAAGTGGCTTTTAAAAAATTCTAACATGGAACCTGATGCTGTGGTGCACATTTCCCAGCTAGTGAAATTCAAAACTGATCCAACAAGTCCTATATCATCAAGTGGTCTGTCACTTTCAAGACTGGCACCAACCCTCTACACTCTATTCTGAGCTGGTTCCATGCAATGCTCAGTTTCTGAGTATTACAGGATTTAACTTCTTTTCTGGAAAAGTTTGGATTAATTATATAGCTTGCTGAAAACCTGGAATTCATTTAACCAAACCATCTTTGTGTTACAGTTACATTTTTTTTAACTGAAAGATGTGCAAAGTTTAGGATGTGTAGACTTGGATAATAGTTTAACTTCAGTGATTGACTTTCCCAAAGATACATCAGACACCCATGTGGTACAATATTTTATAGTATTAGTAACTTAGTCATGGTTATATGACCAGCTAGATTTGCAGGAGTCTTTTTTGCATGAGGGTTAATTTTATTGTTGGTGGGGCAGCATAGGAAGTATGAGCTAGGTAAGTCCAGAAAGCTGAAGGGTAACCGTTCAGCCCATGGACAGAGCGTTTGTGAACAAAGTGAGAGTGTTCAGCAGGCCAAGGGAGACTGCTGCAGTACTTGTCTGTGCAGTAATCTTAAGTTACTCAGGTACTGTAGTTTCACTTCAGTGAAGGCTCAGTTTACAGCATCCCATAGGACTGAACTTATATTTCCATTAAGCAATGGAAAGCTTAGGTGGTCCTCATGTAGTCCTTGTGGGTTTGTGTCATTGCCCGAATGCCATATACTAGTCACAGAACACTTCTACCAGAATTGGAGCTGTTCATTTCATGCAGTGGCTCATCAGAATTTTAAAGGGAGAAAGAAAAGGTGTTTCTTAGTTTTCAGAACTCTGTTTAAATTAGTTCTAAATCCTTTCCCCCAAAGACTCATTTGTAACTGTCTATGCTATTTCATTTTGAAAAGGGAAGAGATCAAATCAGCAGGGTAACAGTTCAACAATGTGCTTATAGATTGTTCTTCTATGTTGTCAAGGCAGTGTCTTCCTTCTCAGTGGAAAATGTGTATTACCTTTGTAGACATCCAATAAAACTGAACAGCTCATTTATTTTTAAAGGGAAAAGAATTGTGTGCAATGATCTTGAAATGAAAAACCCATCATCCTCACATAAATTCTGGAGAAGACCCGCCCCTCACTAGAAAAAGGATAGAAGTAATAGCACTGCTATTAAGGAGCTTAGTTAAACGGTCACATTGTACCTGACAGTAAATTCAATCTGAAACATAATATATGCCATAAATTCACTGAAATCCAACGGTCATATTCATATTGTTGAAAGTAAGTAACATATATGAACTGTATGAGTGATTTGCATGATGTAATTTAAATGATAGTGTAGTTACCAAATACAAAGTTTTGATCCTCTTAGAAGTACAGCCATATTTCTAATATTATGGAATTCAATACAGTACATCATGGAACAGTGTATCCCAGTATAAGGGAGAGGTATCTTCTTTGGGTACTACCATCAGAAGCAGATTTTTATCATACAAGTAAAATTAATTCATAGGTAGGCACATATTTGCTGAGTGCACCAGATGGCTTTTAAATTACCACATATTAGAAAAATAATCCAGTAACTATTGAAGAAAGAAATGGTCCATAAATCATACAAATACAAATAATAATCGAAATCCAGTAATTAAAAACAACAAAAGAAGAGACCACAGGACAAAGTTCATTTTGGCATGGATAATTTATGGATACACAGAACTAGACCTCTCTATTAGACCGCATCTCTCTCCAGCTGCAGTTGTTAATGTCATCCGCCACTAATAAAGGGTATTTTGCAAAACCTTTGAATCAAAAGAACTTAGGCTTTAGAGTGCCAATCAGAGTAAAACTTAAACACACCCAAAAACATAAAACAAGAGGCAACCTCTGCTCTTAATGAAGATAACGTCACTGTTCCTGGGCTCTGCAGAAGGAGGGTGACATCTCGGCCCCAGAGACAGTGAGCACCTTCAGCTTCCTTTGTGCTGCGATTTATGGTCATTTGTCACTTTTGAATGCATTACAAACATGTCATGCTGACATTTATTATTTTTTAAAAAAGGAGCCTAAACAAGCTAATGTTTGTGATACTGATGGCTGATTTAGATACCCTTTTTTGGTCATCATGTACGATCTAACTAGATGGTCAGCTTCTCAGAAGTTAGTGTAGGATCATTCCTAGACTGTGGTGCAAGTGAAGTGAACTTGTCTGCATCTGAACTAACATTTAATGGAAGCACTTCAATCTGCAAGGACAAAGCATAAAAAAGAGTGGAATCAAAGAACGATTAAATGTGCTTCAGATTCTCTGCAACCAATTATCATCTTGATTCCTGAATAGATAACTGAAAATTCATGTTTATACAGTCTGGTCTATATTTTTGCATTAGACATAAACACAGAGTACTAATTTAGCAAGCACTCCTGTAATAACCTTGCAGGCAATGGTAAGGTTATTCAAGAGCTTAACCTGAGCTCAGTTGGTGGTGCAGATAGTCCTGCTGGACCTTGTGCATCCCAGCAAGAACAAGTAAAGCATTTCAAGCCCAGTTATCACAGCAGTTTCATAGTTATGCTGGAGTTCATTGCAAAGCAGTAGCCAAAGCAGCTCTAAAGTTTATCTACATCATGCCACCAAGGGAAAAAAGTCTGATTCACCTTTAGACTTTCTGAGATAATATCCTGTATTCCTTATATATAGTTACAGAGGCAGTGGACTTTAGGGGGTAGAAAGAAAAAGGATTGACCTTCCCAAAAAACCATCTATCATAGTTTCTTGAACTGGAACCTCATACTTTCCTTATGCTGGTATAAGATAGGAAAAAATGAAGAATGTTGCCTTTATACCTGCCACTCCATCTTGTTAATCACGTTATAGACCATGGAAAAAAAGCTGCACAAATTCAAGTAAGCTAAACCAAAGACAATATTTGTGGTATGTTGGTAGAATTATACAAAAGCATGTTTTATCATATTAAAAGCCAAGACAGAGTCAGCTTCATTTTGCTCACATCTCTGACAATATTGTTTTCTAAAAAACCCATACTTTTAAACAAGTGAGTTTTAAGGTCTTGTTTTCTATAAGTTATCACAGATTTCTGTTTATTGACATATTAAGTTAGCAGCAAAACTGATCAGATAAGTGTTCCTTTGGGATATTATTAGCAAATCAGAATTGTTCAGGAATATTTCAGGCATGTACATTGTTAGAATAAGATTTGTTGTGAATAAGCAATGACAGAATGTATTCTTTGGCATTAAAATAACTTCAGAATGTACCCTGGCATTTTAACTAGATAGTTTGTGAATATAAATGGAGGTGGTCATAGAAACAATACTGGATGAAAGAGAATAGGAAGTTTATGTGAAGTTTTAGTTTATTTTAGATGAAGACACTTATTTTTAGACTACTGTTATACTTTCCTGGAATCATTAGTTAAATCATATCAGTTTCTGAACACTAATATAAAACTAAACAACATTTTGAAAGATTAGCAGAAATCTAAACCAATTTGGCTTTCTTTCAAATAAAAAGGACTGGAAACCAGAATGGAGTTGAAGAAATAATACACTTACTAGATATATCCTTTTGAAAGTACTTTAGATACTGTTAAATTGAATTTAGTGGGTATCAATATCACAACTACATTGATTGGTTGCTTGCCAAATTATCTATAAGCCTCCATAAGGTTGAGAATGAGGGTAATCTGACAATTCCACTTAACTCCCCATCTCTTTCATGAATTAGAGCAACCACACATGCTAGCGTGGTGATTAGGTTGTAGGAAGGATCATTCTGTAGTAGTATTCTCCTCATGTTAGAAAAGGCTTGGCATAACACCAGCTCAGCAAGTTGCATGCCACACAGATTTCTGATAATAGTATTACCTCACCCTGTTCTTCCTCCCTCTGCTCTGATAGACCTGTGTCTTAGAAATGTCCCCAAGAAAATGACAAAAAAAAGGAAAGAGAGGTTGTCATGTTTTACTGATTAGTTCTGAGACTCATTGATGGTTGGTAAGTCTTCAGGTATTTGAAATAAATATTTTATTATTATTTCCTTCAGCATCCAGAAACATTAATTCTGTATTATGAAAACTGCTGTGTTATGAAGACTGCATCTTCAACTACACTATGCTGAAGTCAATTCTAGGATCTCATGATCTGTAATAAAGAACACTTTACATCATGATATTATGGCCTCTTGGCTAGTTGTGCACATGCACTTTTTTTCCCCAAGACCTCAGGCTGTTCTGTAATCCAGATGCTGTCTTTAAAAATTTGGCTTTCCAGTATCACCAGTCCCTTTTCACTAACAGCTTTGCCCTTTACTTTTTTTAGGTACTTGAAAGTGATCCTGTGTCAGTAGAAAATTCCCAAGCTTACCTCTCAAATACCTGAAGAGAAGTCAGTACTTTGTGAATCTGAAATTTTCAAAAGCAGATTTATTATTTCTGAGGAGAGTGGGTACAAAGAATTTCAGAAGGTCTGCTGGACGTGAAATACGAAAACAATGTTCACCTTCCTATCACGCACATAATCTTGAGTACCTACCACATTGCAATTACACTTTTACTGTCTACTTGATTTGTAATCAATCTAAAAAGGAAAACACTGAAACAGCGAGGAAGTTTTGATTAGGTACATGCATTTTCTATTAAAATCATGACATACACATTTACTTTTAAGTGACGAACATCTTTGTCACATTTCCCTTCAGAAATACTTGGTATCTGCCTTGAATTTAATTCATGAATAGCTTTTATCAAGTAGATGTTAAATCCTTAAAAGGTAACCTTTAAGAAAAGTCAGAGAAATACTTGATTGCACGTGCTGTGCTTTCAGGCCTGTTTTGTCAGTATTTGCCTCTCGTTCTAATGCTCAGAATCAGAAACACACTCTGTGGGTTGATGGCAAAGCTGGTTGAGAAGCTTGACTGTGGATTTTGGCTATCTAATATCAACAAGATGCAAAAAAACCCTTAAGAAACTAGTTAAGCCAAGATTAACATCCTCCACATGCAATCACAGTTTCTTCCTATCTCAGGCTCCAGTGGCTCTCCTGAAATGCCTACCTGGAATATGTGTGTAGCAAAAGAATGAGAGGAGCAGTGAGAGAATGCAAGTTACTTGTTAGTGTTGTGGTTTAGTTAGCTCTGGCTGGCAACTAAATACCATGGGATTGCTTGTTCATTCTTTCGTCCCCAGTAGGATGGGGATGAGAATCAGAAGAAAAAAATATAACTTGGGGGTTGGGATAAGGGCAGTTTAATAGGGCAGCAAAGGAAGAGAAACATAACAATACTAATAAAAGAATACACAAAGCAGGTGATACACAGTGCAATTTTCTTGCCACCAAGGACCTGATGCCCAGCTCAATCCCCAGCAGTGATCCCCGGTCCCTGGCCAGCTGTCCCCCTTATATACTGAACGTGACATCATATGGTACGGAATATTCCTTTGGCTATTTTAAGTCAGCTGTCCTGGTTGTGTCCCCTCCCAACTTCTTGTGAATATTAACTTACTATCCCAGCCAAAGACCAGGACTGTTCTATACAAGTAACATTTAAAACCACTTAACAATTGCCCATTGGTTTATGGCATGATAGCCTAATTTTCAGCATCTTTGACTTCATCTTGAAAAATGCTGATCATTTCCATTTCCAGCTGAAATCTGTGGGAGGTGCTTGCACATTTTTTACATATTTAATTTGTACCAAATTTCACCAGATTCCAGCTGTGTTACAATGTTTTTTCCATTATTTTTAGAAGAAGTAAGATCAGATACCATCACACACTTGGAATATTACACTGTGCTACACTAACAACATAATCTATATTAAGAAAAGGCATTGCCATAAAAAATGCAATAATAATATAAGTTACTTAATAAATACACGGTCATGAACATTCTGTCTGAGAGGAAAAACAAGTGTCCTATTGTACAGTCCACCTACATATGCTAAGTGAATAAAGAATTTTTTGTGCTACATCTTTTTAAGCATGTTTCTGATTTTATATTGCTTCTTGCTTACTTAGTAGACCTAAATAGTGGCAAACGTATTTCTTTGCTGTAGAAGGAATGAAACTGCCTTACTCTGTTGTTTCTGTAACACCTGTGCCTGGATTCATGTCTCTATCTCTCCAAAATCATCTTCTTGATCAGCACTGCCCACTGAAGTTACGTACATATGGAGTAATTAGTTTGAAGGATCCTTCCTTTAACAACATTTCTTACCTTTCCTGCAGTCAAACACTCAACAGTGCCTTAGTTTTGCATCTAGTCCACGCTCCAGAGCCAAGTATAGACCCCTTGCTTTTAGGGCAGAAAAACAGTCTTGACTATTTTCAGTATGCCCTCCCTGAGTTTAAGGGTTTGTTCCTTAATATTCTCCAGGTTCAGTTATTATTCCTCATCAGACCATATCTAGTCCCTAGGTGTTGAAACAGGACTTTTATATCTTCTAAAAATCCTCCAAATTGGGAACTCAAAAAATTGTTACCAGCATCCTACTCAACATTCTAGGAATTTTCTTTCACTGCCTAATACAGCCCACCAGGAAGAGATCCCACAGTTCCTCAGGGTTTTTTTCTGTATTCTCTGGACTGAGATCCAAGCCGGTCCTTTCTAGACTGTTTTCTTAGTAAGAAGTCATTTTACCAGCATATCAAAGGACTGCCTTGAATTGTCCTAAAGTCACATCAAATCCAGGGATAGGTGGGAAAAAGGCAGGATACTTACCAGCTGTATGCAAAAGCCCAGTTTATATTGGGTTGGCTCTCTCTTAATAAACTACTGAAACATAGTTAATCATGAAGAAAAACCCTAACCTAATCACCTGTCATTCAGCTCCTTATTGCCAACTCTTTGATTTGATTGTCAGATCTTTCATCTGAGTATGCCCTGTCATAACTACTGAATATGGAGAAGTTTGTCCGACCTGTACGTAAAACTGTTATTTTTCCTTTAAGAATTCAATCAGTAGAGAAAGGAAGGAAGGGTTTTTTTCTTCAGTAAAACCCTGCTTTCTTTTATAGTATTTTTAAAACATGATTTGAAAAAAGACTGATCAGTGCTAATGCTTGCTGAGGCTTCCAGATTTGTTTGCTTTTTTTTTTTTTAAATTTGGAGCAGAATAAAAGGCAATCAGGGCTCTGTGAACATAGAAGGAAAATGCTTTTTTATGGTGTCGTGTTAACACAGTATAGGTTGTCTTTTCTTTGCTCCTATTTTTCATTAGCACGTAGCTAAAGACCTGTTCTTTCTGCAGTTGTATCACCAATAAAAATAAAATGTAAATCAAGAGTACCCAACAGACATTATGACATGACCAATCTGAATATAAAGCACTTAAACTTCTACTCCTTTGAGTCTGCTGGTCTATAAAACTAGCAACCCAATCCTATACCTGTTAGACCGCAGTCACTCAGATCTGGTAATGATGTGTTCAGTATTTTCAGTTCCCAGTGAATTCAGGAGCAGCCAAGAGAGACTGAAACAAGCCTATGAATACCTTGCAAGATCAGACCCTGATATTGCCAGTGATTACATTCTGCACATGAGTTCCAAATCCATAACAAAATCAGAAAGACATTTGTTTGAGGTATTTATAGAGCATCTGTTTGACTAACCATCTGTGCTCTGATTGAAGTATACACATGGTCCAGACTGAATAAAAACCAGTTCTATGGATTAAAATAGCAACTTCAACAGTGTTAACATCTAAAGATTTTAGTTCTAGTGACTGCTGACCTGTTTACATGTAAAGGTAAATTTTAAAGCTGTAAAATCTGAAAGGTAACATGAGGAAAGAGTGTGACTAGTCAGTCCACTTCAAAAATGTTTTGAAGTTAAGGGATGCTGTTTGAATGCTGCACGCCCTTCAGAACTGCTGCTTGATTAGGGTCTGGATTAAGCTAGCTGCCTTTTTCAGTTTCCAAGCAGCTTTGGGGTTTTTTTGTGAATGTAAAGGTAAGAATATACTATTTTGCCATGCATTCACTTGTCTTATATTTCTATTTCAAAATGAGGTTTGTTACTTTGTTTGTTGTTCATGCTGTTCAGTACAAATATTAGCAAAACATTAGGAATGTAACTGACTATAACTTGGAGTTAATTGCACTCAGAAACCTGTGTTCATTCACTTCTCTTCCTTCATCAAGATTATCTTTTACGTGGATTAGTATGTTTTGCATGTTCAAAATCCTGAGATTAGGAATCATAATGAAACGATGAAAAGCACTAGGCTATAATAGGATTGGATAAAAAGAAAATATGTAATGGTCACTTATTTATTACAATTGCTCCTTAGGAATGATTAGTGAACAGTGAGTTTTTGGAAACTGGTTATGCCTGTTCAAGATGGCAGGAAATTGAGTTTCTGATACTGTTTCACAGGATTAATTTTCTTTAGTGATAACCTAGGGAATTCTATAAATTACCTCTTCTTAGTTGATGTAGCACCATCTGCCACATCTGCAAAGAAGATAATTATTTTTAGGAGCAGCTGTGGTTTTTTGATTAAGTTTTGAGTCATCAAGGTCAGTATATTTGAATTATTCAATGTAGGAAAATAGAAGCAATTGTTTTGCATTTTGGTCAATAATGAAGGATGTATTGTTACTACAGATAGTGCCAGCTATTTACTGGAGTCCTCTAAATTCCAAGTTGGTTTGGGTTTCTTTGCAATTTTTTTGAGAGCATTTATCTTTGTGGGAAAAGTAATAATTAATAATGTCATACATTAATAAATATTAAGTAAAATCAATATATTAATACCAGTCCTAATTCATAAATCAATAAGCACCTGATAGCAAATAAGTGTGGAGACTCTGCTCTTAATGAAATTATTAAAGCAAAAATGTTTTATTTCTTAATACTGGGTCATAGGTCCAGGTTCCCAGCTTCAATTTCAAAAGGTGAATTGTAAATTAGGATCTTTCACACCAAAAGAAAAGTCCCCAAATGAGCCATCCTTTAACAGAGTTTCCTTGTTACACCTGTGGCCTTCCATGACAGCTCTAAATCAGATGAGCACATCAAAGTCAAATGAGCATTCTCCATGTCATAATAAACAAGGGAACCCAAGTCAAGGTGAGAATTAGAACCTGAAACCTTCAACACATTGCTTTATCTTGCAGCACAAATGCTCTGTTCTGTGCCAGGTGCCTTCCAATACTAGTGCTTTGTGTAAACTCTTAATGTGCTGGAGTTACAGTACATCAATGCAGAGATATCATTTGATGAGATTGCTACATTTCTGCAGCAGTTTCAGCTTCCTGCTGTTGAGGAACTAATGAGAGCAGGCAGCTTCTCAAAGTCAGAAAAGTTTTTCCCTGGGGAGTTAATGAAAAAGTAGGTTTATACTGGCTGTGCTACAGAGAAGGTGGCAGACCTGTATGGCCTGAGGAGGGTCTCTCAAGAAATCACATGTGGGTTGAAAATTAAAGCTTAGAAAAGGTGCCTGCAGGATAAAGAAAGAGAAGAAACTTTTAACTGAGAAATAATTGAAAAAGAGATTTTGAAAAGACAAACCCATGTTCCATGTTGAAAGAAAGATCCATGAATCTGAATGCATCTAGACAACCTCATACACTGCACCTCCTTGAGTTACGGAGAACTCAGGTTGGTGAAATGGGATGCCCAGCCTGAAGCAGCTCAGCTAGGTGATAATTTTTCTATCAGTTATCATGTACTGCTACATATCTACTTCACATGATACCTTCCTTGAGGTATTCATGTAGCTGACCATCAATGGAGGCCGAGGTATGGGGGTATGTGTTTCTCTGTACCTCCTTTAGAAACTTCTAATTCATAAACTCACTGAGGAAGAGGGTATGGAGTCTAAAATTGTTTCTGAATGTAGCTCTCCTGATTTAGCATTTGTTAAAATTATTCTGCTTTTCAGTGACTGTGAACCCTGACTGTGTGAACATGTTTGCAAACAGTGGGAGCCTGGAGTTCATGCCCCTAGCACAATGCTAAAGTTGAACTGCAGTGCAACCTGAGAAAAAGAAGCTCTGAAAGCATTACAGATACTTGTAAATATGCTGTCCCTTGTCTTGTGAAACATATTTGTTGATTTTACCTGTGCTTTGAGTAATCCATTGGACATGAAGTACAGCTCTGAGGACTGGGTTTGCTGACAAGAATTTGGGTTTACCAGATTTCAGAAACACCAAAGGCAGTTCTTGCCTTCAGACCTTCAGTCTCAGATGGAGCCTTTTCTCATTCAAAACATTTAATGACATTCTACATTTATTTCATTCCTCACATACTTTTAACAAGTTTTTCTGTATCTACAAATGAAAATTTGGTTTCTTTTGGAAAGAACAAAGATTTTAAAGGATTAAAATTTGACAGGTCTTTTTGCTTTCACAGGACTAGTAAGACAGCCTTACTTCTGTATGGAACATGTAACGTGCTAACCCTTAGCAGAGTATCATTCAGGGGGAGAAATAATTTGTTAGTACTTCAGAATGTGACCTTGCAACTATACTTTCCAGCTGTGATTTAATCTGCTAGTATATTTGTACTGTTTAATTAAGGTCCAAAAGGCCTTCATCTTTGTTGCTTTCGGACTCAAGACACTATGAACTAGTTCAGTTCCCTGCACACAGGGTAACTGACAGCAAAGAGTCACTACCAGCATATCAACTCCCTGGAGGGCAAAGCAGTGGCAAAGTCACTCAGTCCAGTCTTCCTCTCGGTGAAGAGCGTGAGAAAACAATGGGCCTTACACTTCAACCTGCAGGCCAGGGTTGGTTTGTAATTTACTATTAGATTGCAGAAGCGACGCATCTTGTAAAACGAGGCAGTGCTTCTTCTGGGAGTACTGGGTTGACCTTGTACAGAGGCTACATCTAAATGTGGGATTATCAAGGAGGTAATTAGTATTTGGCTCTCTGAATGTGAGGTTCTTAATTTTAATGAAGATACAAAACCAGAATGACTTCATATGTTAAATGTCCCTCATTCTGTTAAAGAACTCAGGATAAGGCTTATAAAATGCTACTCTGCTTTGTCAAATGCCAGAGAAATTACTGCCCAGAAATGTTACTGTTTATCTATGTAATCAGAGCAATGGAGCAGAGTTTTCTCCCTTTTAGATGCAAATGATGCTGGTACCTCAGAGAGCATTAAGTGGTATCATGCTTTTCAAGTGAAGGCAGTTAACTTACTGGTTTCACTTGTATGTCTGTATTCCATCCTCCCATGCAGTTCATGAAACTTCCCCCAGTTACCAATTAATAAGTGCTAAGTTAGCTTTATATTTTTCATTCACTCTTCTATTTCCAGCAGATATAGATACTTTTTTAATAATTATGGGATAGAAGCACTGGTATCAGCAAAATTCATACTGAGAAAGTTACTTATCAATGGAAATGATAATATATTCATAACTGGTCCTAAACAACATCAAGTGAAATATGCATACCTGAATCTTTGACAGAAAGGCGGTAGCCTTCTTGATCAACTGTGGATTTGGGCAAAAAGTGAAACTAGCCTCCTCTTAATGTAGTGGCTTAAGCTCTAGTGAAGGTCACTTAGGAGAATGCATTTTAGTTTTTAATTGAGCATACCGGGAAATTACACATGATCTGTTATCCTGCTGGAACTGATGGAAGACTATTAGTTAAGCCACAATAACCTTGTCATTTGTTATGGTCTATCACAATGTGTTCCACATCTTCTCATAAACCACTTGCAATAAATTAAAAGCACTCTAGGGACCCAATTTGGGAAGCAGAACTTGGTCATGCAGGATACTCTTTCCCTAGTACATTTCTGGGGAGAGAGACCCTTAGCACTGTGTGATCTTTAATTGCAATCACACCATGTCCAGAGAAAGAAGCTTCACTAAGTTTGTGACAATTTGATTATTAGATGGAGTGAGATCTTACAAGACTGGCCTGAACTATTCCAAAAGAAAAGTATGAGAGGTGGTACCAGCTATGCATTCAGACAGCTTGACTGGGGGGAGCTTGTTTTTATGGTTTTGTATTTCACATCTCCACAGTCCCAAAGTAAATATAGTTCTGGGTGATACAGCTGACTCACAAACCAGACTATGTGCTTAACCTTTGCTCTAAACCTACAATATATCAAGCTGTTCCATCTAGATTACAGAGTTCAACCACTCTTGTTGTATTTTTTACACGTTAATCACTACCCCTTAGCTTCTGTTGAGGCGAGTAAACATGCCGCAAACTATTCTTTTGTTTATCAAGCTGGTTTAATGCCTCAAGCATTTAATTTGCTGCTCCAAGCTGCCTGCTTATGGAAACAAGCTAGTCTCACTTTTTACCGTGTCATTCTAGACAGGCAGATACAATTATGGGCAGCTATATGCTATCCTCTAGTCTTAATAGACACTGGTATCCTATTTTATATCTAAAATATGTAACTCAGTAAAGTCTTCCAAGAAGGGAAAATTAAGGTAATAAATTGACTAGGAACATCAGCAAGGAGAGTGTAAGCATCTTCTTGTCATCTCAGTTACGTGACATCTCTTTACGGAACTGTATTTTGGTATCATTAGAGCTATCCATGTAGCTGAGTCACTGGAAAGGTTTTTGGGGGTTTGTTTCTGTTTTGTTCTTCAGCAACTTTGAATCACCACTGATGCATGAAGTCCCAGAGCACCACGGCAGCAGCACAGACAGCTCAGCAAGCAGTTTGGGAAGCTCTGTCACAGCATGTAAGAAGGTAACGTCTAAGTTTGTGTTATATTGAAAGGCAGATATATCCCAGGTTATAGCTTTGCTTTTTAGCTTTTGCCTTTATGGGGGAATACAAATTGAGTTTCTGATACTGTTTATAAAAGTACTGATACAGAAAAAATTAATTTTGGGTTCATGGTATATTGCAATTTTGTCTGCCTGATCTATACTTTCCTGGTCCTAAAAATTATTATACATGTATGGGAGATAAACTGCCTCTGAACATTTCTATTTTTCCTTCAATAGGTGGCATGTTTCTGGGGCCCAGTCTGGAGGTCCAGAGCTTTGCCTCTCTCAGATCAATACAATGGAGGGTCCTTCATGAAACAGCTTTTCTGCCTTCCCTAGTATCTGACTGGAAGGGATTCAGAAACCCAGGAGCTAGGATAGATTCAACTGTTCCTGGTTTTATTGCCTTAAAAATGGGGTTTATATTTAGTGATTTAATTTAGAGGATGGTGGGGGGAAGAGAATGGCTCTGTGTGTATGTATATCATTAGGAGGAGTCAGATACAACTGATGTTCTTTTAAGCATGTAGGTAATTTAAGTACAACTGAGAATACACAGGTGAAGAGCACAGATGCTTCCTTTTATTCTTCCTCCCCAGGGCCAGATTATGGCAGTACAGTCCAAGGGAAGGGGGCATTACCCAAGACCTGTTGAGGCAGGCAGGCCATCTTTCGTCTCTCACTTTGCAGCAACCCTCAGAGCTCTATGGTCTCCCACAGGCCTAATTCTAGAGCTGTTAAGAAAGCATTTGTTCTAACACAGAAATGTTACAAAACTTCTCAGTTCATTCAGTTCTCCCATAATTCTTGCTTTTTTCCCATTTTTTTAGTAATAATAATGTTTTCCCTTTTTTTTTCTTTCCAAAAATAATGATATGTATTTATATATGTAAGCGTGGAGAGAGAAAGATAAAATATGTAGAAGATAAAAATTTATTTTCCTCATCCTGAAAACCACACTGTGGGTGAGTGGATCGAATATTTTTCTGTCTACAGAAATTCTGTTAAATGTAAAATTAATATAAAAAAAGAACTTAGGAGACTGCTGTGTATGCTGGAGCTTTCAGCTCAGTCCAATGTGGCTAAAAGACAGTATTTCATTTGATCAAAGGGTTTGTTGTTTGCAAAAGAATTCCTGATTTTTTTTTAAAAATGCTGCTCATTGTAATTGTGTTCTAGATATAGGCAGAAAATATACTGTGTTAGAGAGCATCTCAAATTTTCATTTCATCTCAGGGTTGTCTATTTTATGTAAGAGTGAAGGACAGTGGCACAGTGCTGAGAAGTGCCACCACTGTGTTTACAAATGCTCCCAGCTTGATCACCTTCAGAAACACCACTGCTTTTAAAGGCTAGCTCTAGATCTAGAGCTGCTTCACCTGTGTGATCCCTTACATTTGAACACAAGTCGATTTTATAATTGTTGGCGCACTAAAAGAAGTGATTCACATCTGCCAGCACTTCTGAGGAACAGCAGGGTATTTTGGGCTTCTCTACAGCATTGTCACAGAATGTGTTACCATTGGGTTTTTTTGTGCGGAAAAGGATAAGGAATTACCAAAAATAGGCCATTACTTTCACTTTTAGCCTCTGTTCGTTACAGTCATTTTTAACTTAGCTGTGTAATTGGTGGTGGAGTGAATAGTATGGGTTCCTGCTGCAGGGGAACGGTTTAAACAATTGACTTGCAGGTTTGAGTAATTGTATTTGGCATGAATGGCTCCTGTCAGGAACCATATGAGATGTGGCCTGTTACTAGACAGACCAATCTGAACAAATGCAGAAGCTGTGCCCCTTGATATCTCATCTTATTCTGTATGGCCCACTTTCACATCTTTTTTGATGAGTAGTAATTAACCAAAGCAATTAAGATGATCAGCCACGAAGACGCAGATGTTTCATTTGTGGAGCAGAGCCTTTTTAATGCTGTCTCGGTTATAGATATTTACTGTATTTTAATGTCTTGTGATCTAAATCAGGGAGCAGGAAGCTGTTACACTAAACTTGTAGGCAATATTTTCTCTGGGAAAGAGTGACTTTTCTAATCCACACTCTGCTAGGGGCTGATTTAGTTCATTGATTCACAACACACTGAGTAATGCTGACGGCTGAGTCTCTAGATGAGAGTGGAAAACTTTTTTTTTTAGAACCATGAATTACTGCTGATTTCACATTTAGTGCATGATGCAAATTCATCCTGAATTATTTTCTGAGTGTGATGATACTGCTCTGAACCAGATACCCAGCAGTATAGTCTGTGCAGCTGTCACACATAAGTATGGTCAATGAATCAAGTTCTGCTTTCAGTTGTACCACTGCAAATCAGAACCAATCTTGCTGAATTCAGCAAAATCACTAAAAAAGTATGTCAGTAGGATTGGCCCAAAACTTGTCTCAATTAGGTAAGAGTGAAGAGAAGTGAAAGTTAGGAGGAAAAAAATTTTGGCAAGTGATACTGTCTGCCTTGGAAGCGCAGGCTGCATGAAAGAATACTGACTGGCAGCTGAAATGGCATAGGTTTGCGTTTCCTTTGGCACAGACCAGTTCAGTATATTTTGAAAATATACTTAATTGCAAAAACGGCAGTCAGAATGTACTGGTACTGTTACATCTCTCTAACCAGTTCTCACACTGCATTTGATTAATTAATTAGGTCTGTTAATTTAGGCGAGATCCTTCAAGCTTATACGCGTTCGGTCATTGCAGTCATACAGTACTGTACTATAGGAACTTCAGTATGTTCCTTTAAAAGCATGAATATCCCAGCATGTTCTAATACATATGCAAACTCTCACTTTCTATAAACACGTGCACCTAGATAACAAGGAGAATTGCCTTACAGTAGCGAGATGCGGTAAGAAGTACTACCTTCACTCTTTCTGCGTGTTTGTGTTTGTCTCTGACCACAATAATATTGCTGTCTGTTATGAAAGAAGTATGCCTAAAAGTTCACATGGCTTCTATATATGCAAGTTTGCATAGCAGGTATGTGTAACCATACTGTGATCAGCATTGTGGGGAGGCCCAAATTACCCTTCTTCCGAAGAAGTACTCATGGGAAGGTTCCAAACAGTAACATGTCTCTAATGGTCCTAGTGCAAAAACTGGCATTTCATAGGGTAGAGTTTAAACCCATCCAAAGTTTGTCCCTCATTCCTGCTACTGCTTACTTAAATATTCCCTTCTGTTTTCTGAACCCTGTTCAGATATGTGTAAAACCTGACCTTGTGCAAGGAGGCCTCTCACGTGTGTCTCCCACAGCACTGTCTTTTCTGAGAAATTTCTGGAAGCTTTCTAGGTGACTTTGGGACAAGCTTTATTCCTTAGATTGCTGAGCTCTGAGAGCTTCTGCTGCTCAAATACATCTGGTTTTGTTTTCTTCACCTGTCTTCTTCAAATTTACATTACTGGAAATTGTTTCTTCCAACCTCTAGTAGTAAAATATGATGCCTGTTGCACTCTTCATATTTCTGGCTGTGTTCTCAAGTGCATGTGCAAATCTTCTCATGCACACATGAAAGCAGTTCTGGCCCAGGCGAAACATCATCCTGCTAATGTTGTTCATCTCCTTGGTGTTAACTTAAAAATCATGTGCTGTCCAAAATTCCCATGTAATAATTCCTACCTCTGACTTCAAAGTCCATTGTAAAAAGACGCATATAAAAGTTAAATGTACTATAAACCTTGCAGCTTATAAACCATCCTGGAGTGACCCAAGCTTGGCATCTGTGACCTGTCCTAACTGAAACATTGGTTTAGGAGAGTTATTTTTCTGTTGGTGCTTTACCAGTATTTCCTTACTGATAAAAACATCCTCTGAAAAAAACTGCTACATTTGACAACCCACAGAAGGGAAACTGCCCAGCTCATTTCCTGGGTTTAGCCTCTACAATATACATAGACTATCATCTAGCTGTTCCAAATGTTGAGTGTGCACACCAGACCCTTAGGAGACGAAGAGTAGTACCAAAGATTTATGAAACTTCCTTCTGCAGGATAATTTCTTCCTATTCCAATTTCTCAGAAACTGAGATTTCAGAAAGATCTGAAGTGGTTAAGGCTGAGGACAAACCCACTGTGATTTTTAAGGAAATGGAATAAGACTACTTATTAAAGCAAAAGCTGTTTGAGCTAGAGAGAACTGTTTCCTATGTATGCAAAATAATGTTTTAACAGGCAATTGGAACTTCTACACTTGACAATGATAAGATCTAGACTCAGATGAAATCTGAAATCATATAGATATATGTAGACATGTATGTCTGTGTGCATGCATGTATGTATTCAATTCTTTGTGTCTCCATAAAAGCCCCAGAGGATGCTCAGAGGATGGTAAATTTTGGAAAAAAATGCATTAATCTAGATTTTTCCAACCAGTTTATAATGGTTCCGTATTTCCACATTTGAAAACATTTCTTAAAGAAGAAAAAAAAAAAGAACCATTTATAACAATATCAGGAAATTGTTTCCTTGGGGTATGAAATATATTATTTTCCCCATTTAGTCTCAGAGTTAGTTATTGTGACAGGACTCTTTTTGCACTGAAACAGGAGGTTATAAAATTTATTCAGGGCAGAGTCATTCAACTGGTAAACAAGATTAGCTAGCAGCCCCCAAGAAGAGACTGGTGTGGATGTGAAGCATTTGTTGAGCCTTTGTCATTCTAAGAACAAAGCCTTTCATCACAGTGCTTTTTCCTAGTATTTTGTGAACCCTAATTTGTATTCAGAAGGTCTTTGGAAGAAATTCCATAGCAGGGCTGAAATACTGAGTAACAAGCACCACAAAGTTGCAAAGCTTTTGTGCAGGGCACCAAAGAAGGGCACTAAAGCAGGCCGAACTTATGGACTGTGGTGTTTCCCATTACATCCTCATTCATCTTCTGCTGACTTTAATTCATAAAACAATATAGAATAATACAGGGAGTGCAGTATTAACTAACTGGCTTTCTGCCAGAAAGATAAAAAGTAGTGGGTGTTAGTCTGTGGGTGGTAATAAGCTTACTTCTGCATTGCCCCAGAGTATTAGAAAATTGTGTCAACTGGACAGATCAGCTTTTCAGAGTCATTCATCTTCCTTGAGAAATTATGAGGCCTCACAAATTCTTCTCACTTCTCTTCCAAAGGAAGGAATCGAGGCTTATGAATCAAGTAGGACAAATGTGTCAATGTGAAACATGCAGTAAGGTAAAGAACTGTGAACAGATTTTGTTTTTTCCAGGTAAAGTAAAAAATTTGTAAAATAAATTTATTAAAATAAAAGGCTAAAGCACCAGAGTACAGTCTATTTCTATGTAATGTAAGAATTGCAAGAAGTACAAATAAAACACAGGTTCATTTCACAAACATACTTAACATTGCTGCATGGGGAAGATAATAAGCCATATAGAATGCTCTATAAATAGCATCATTGTTGCAGCTGTACTTTTGCTGCTGTTATCTAGATATTTTAAAAATACTAATGGTCCTCCTTTTTCATGAAGGAATATTAGTACAGAGGCAACAAGTATGGAATTCAGCTCAATCTAAGCACAGAACTTGCAAAACTGGCTTTGCCTCTTTATAGTCTACGTTTTGATTTTGTTTGAGCAAAGGTTGTGGCATAAGCTGTAGGACTGAGTCATCTCAGAGTCTAAATGCAAAGTTTCGATCTCAGGGTACTGGCTGAGCTCAGTAGTCACTGCAGCAGGTATAAGTACATTAGCTTCTCAGAAAGCAGAAAAATGTGTTTAAGAAGAGAGGAGCTGTAGTCCAGTCAGTCCCAGGAATGAGGCTGCTGTCAGAATGAATGGTACTGATCTATTGTGGAGGGAGATGTGGTAAATCATAAAGGCTGCAAGTGCGTGCACTCTGGTATAATTACATAATTAGTTTTCCCAACATCTATGTTTATCACTTGAACACAGAACAGAACTCCTAGCAATATTTTCCAATTAAAATGTTGGGTTTAGGCTGCTCCTCCGAGTATCTCTGAGAGCTTCCAGTTCTGAAAGGAAACAGGCTAATACTTAAGGGGATACATAAATCACATGATTGAAGGTGCATTAACCAGACGGGCCCCAGTCCTGCCCCAAATAAAGCTTTGTGGGCAAGATTTTCTTTGAGTTACAAGAATAGAGTTCAGGCCCCCAAAGCGCAGTAGGATTGAGTAAATTTTTAATTATTTTAACAATTTTTAATTATGTTAACAATTTTTAACTATTTTAACAGATTCTCTGCAGTAACAGTCTGCTAGAATCAACAGACTACTGGCTGCAGAATCAGAGGACACCATGCCAAATTGGCTTTCTGGAAGACAAGTCAGAAAGCAACTGTGCCTCAGTAAGTACTCATTGTAATATCCTCTGGGGAAAAGTCCATTGAGATTTATTTGGGTAGGGTGTGGGGCTGACTACAGTACATGTTAAATTAAAAAAAGGCAATGACTAACCAACACTGAAATTATAGCAATCTACAGTGTCAGTACTTTCCAGCTTTCTGTTAAAAGCAAACATACAAAGCAAAAATGCATACAGATTTCCACACAAAGCACTGTAATGAAGATTACTGCAGAGGTTTCCCCACATTTGGCCTTCAGATAATGTGGCCCTCCATATTTTTTTTATGTTCATAATCTGCAACTGACATGAGAGAAATATAAGCCAAAGAGAAAATTATTCCAAACTGTAAGTCTTTAAGTGACAGGTTGGAAAGAGCAGATGTTGTAAAGGCTGTTCAGTGTTCTTGAAGGCGTTAGAAATACAATTAAATAGAAAACTCATTCCATATTAGGTGAGGAGAAGCCGCTAAAGACCTCAAACAGAATTACTTTATATTTCAAATTAAATTTAAATCTCACTATTGTGGTTTATAATGCAATTAAGAACAACTTTTGGTTTAAAGCATATATGAAGAAATAGGAGTGGTTATGTTTCTTTACACACTATCTACAAAAAATGGGGTGGAAGTACGTTGCTATCAGTGTAATAGTTTTTTGTTCAATGAAGGACTTAGGGGAGCAGATCCTTACTTGGAATCCCATTTGATTCATACTCCTTGCCCCCAGTGAGACAAGAGCTTTAGAAAAGGGCAGTTTTTTCTCAGGAAAAATGTTTTCAGTACTGCTTGTGCTGCACACAACCTAAAGACCAGCTGCAGGTTCTCATGGAGTCTGCTGGGATTCCCTCCAGGACACAGACATTTCAGCTGTCGCTGATGAACCTAGATGCCTGCTGTCAAGAAACTGAATCTCCATCCCATGGTGGCAATGACTAGAGGCTTTGTGTCTTGCCTGAGGGTGATGCAGCATCCTTGAGAACAGCAGAGTGATACAAAAGTACAGTTGCAGTAGTTAAAAGTTAGGAATATGGTCAAAGATTATAGGGCTGAATTCACTGTCATGCTGTCTGCTGCTCTCTGTTTGTACAAGAAAGAGTGAGAAAAATGCACAACCTGATCATGCAGAGCATGCTAGTCAGCAGCCACACGAGGTACAAGGTGTGTGTGCTTCGGGTGATTCCACATGAAACAAGGAAGTAGTATTAAGGAGCACTGTTTAGTGGTACTAATTTCTTACTCTCCATGCCAGACAGGCAGCAGTTCCTGTACTTTAAGCATTCTACATATATTCTCCCAAGTAAAAGGGTCATGCTATTAGGAAGTACAAGCATTGTTCAATTGCAGCTGAAATCACTTGAACAGTGTCCTGAATACATTCTTAACCAGAACAGAGTCATCAAGGCAGGTAATCAGTGGTATCCTTGTTTGATATGGGAAAGTACTGCTTTTAATGCAAAAAGCATTAACCAGAGTAATTTGGATTTACTATTTAGTATTTCATATCCTAAAAAGAAAAAAATATTACTTGCTTTTTGATATGTTGAGCTTTGGGTTTACTCTTTATGGTTTTCTGAATCTTGTAGGAGATGTCTGTGTCTGATAGGATGAAGCTACTGAGAAAGATAGTTTGTTAAAGCAAGACTATACTCCAATTTGATCTTAAAATGCCCAGTATAGCTGCATGATACATACTTTTACTCTTGAAAGCACAGGTCAGGTTTTATCTAGTCCTGGTCAGTCACCCTGTAGGGAAAATATTAATTACTCTTACCATTCTGCAGATATGAGAAAAGAGACAGAAGGGCTGAAATGACTTTTCATTACAGTCCTGAGATTCTGAGGGATTTCAGCAAGTCACACACCCAAATCTCACCTGTACTGAATGCCAACAATTTTCCCTGGCAATCATGCAAGGTGATAATTGTCTTTTAATCCCCTCTTTGTCAAAGAAAAGACAAGACAGCTCTTTCCTAAGAAAACAGCTTGTATTAGTAGAGTGTGATGGTATACTTCTGCCTGTTGGCAGAGGGTGGGCAAAGGTGCCCTGTGAGGCTTCCAGGATGCAGAACTGCCCCACACTTCCTACTGCCATCCTAGGCTACTCTAGAAGACCCTGACTGACTTCTTTCTTACATGAGAGGAATATTAGGATATGCTTTGAAACAAGGTCTGCCAAGTCATCTTCTCCCATTGCCTACTCCTTGCGTAGGGTACATAGAGGACAGTCAGATTTCCCTAGATGGCTTTTGGAACACAGTGCCAACACTACACACATGCATGCACAAGTTTTGCAATCTTCAAAGCAAGATTTTACTGCCTAGTTGATTATGCAATTTAGTTATTGCTATAGAAGAAAAATATTATATTGAAAGAATTTGGTATTAATAGGATTTGAGTGGAATGTAATATATTGAGTGAAATTAAAATAGCACATATAGAGAGCATTAATTTAGAAGCTAAGAATAGAAGCATCAATTTGGAACATTACTCTTCACATCAAGAGAAAGAGTAAATGCAAGCAGTAAACTAGGCAACTTTGACATTAACTGTCAAAAGCTGATGTGTGTATCAGAACATAAGCACTTTTTTTTCCCCCAGAATTGCTCTCCTCACCCTAGATATGTGGGTGGTTCATTTTGCTGTGCATCATGCATGAGCAAACCAGGGCAGGGAATTTAACCACTGCGCAAGGATTAAGCATTAATTCAGTATCATACTCTGAATGTGCAGAGCTTTTCATCCAGAGTCCTGACTGACACTAAACAAGCAGAAGCTGCAGGAATGAGGGAGGAAGAAGGGTATAAACATGTAATACTTTCCCTAGCTTTTCAATTAGCAAGCAAACCAGACTGTCCTTAGCAGAAAATACATTCTGTCTTCTCTTTCCTGTGGATGATTTATAAATTGCTGTTGCCAATGGTGCCAGAGATGTTTTAATAAAACTCCCCCTGAAAGTTGTCATTAGGTTTGCAGAACAAAAAGAAATCTCAAACGTGATATATCATTAATGGCTGCTTTTCCCAAAGATAGCTGGTGATACACTTAGCTTTAGTGTTCAGTTTTCATTTGGAAGAGTTGATGTTTAGTTGTAATGGGCCTAATCTTACTGTAACTATAAATGCATCAAGACCATATGAATGTAGCTTTCATAAATGCTGTGTTCACTATGTCCCATTAGAGATTAGCACTGTTAGTACAAGTAAAAATAGACTCATGGCTGTCCTACATATGCTCCTCAGGTATACTAACATTGATTTATTAAAATACTGAACAATTAACTCAGTTATAGCAGACTACTTTTTCAGAGATGCTTTAAGTAGAAGAGGAATTTTGGTACATGTAACAGTCCATTCATTTCCAAACTGGTTAGTGAAAACATAGCCACTACAATATGGCAGTAATGAATTGCATTAGAGGGAGAGTATTTCATATCTGCTTAAGTTGGAAATGGTCTGAGCTCTGAAAATTGTGATTTCAAATGCTAGTGTGTCCATATTTAATCAAATCCATCTGGAAGGATGAACAATAGAAATCATAAGGAGAAATATTAGCAAGATATGGTGTCTGTTCTTCATTTTTATACCGAAGTAGCAGTATCTTGGTGTGTTTTCTATGAAAAGTATTGTATGTATAGTGAGTATGATGTAAACAGAATTTAAATAATTGTCTTGTCCTAACTTTCCTTTTCTACTTTATGTACATACTATTTTTGTCCAGTTCTTTGTGTTTACGTTTAGGGAATGAGATGACAATCACCGAGTTCAGGGTGACAGGGCTGTCTCAGGTTAATAGGGCTTTCTAGGGAGACGTCCCACAGAGGCCAGTGAGAAAGAGATCTTTTTCAGCTGCCCCTGTGTGCTTGAAGTAAGACACAGTGGAAGAAAGTGAAAGTAAGTACTGTAATAGTACTGTTTTAATTTTTGTATTGGAGTAAAACATGCTACCAGGTCTCTTTAAAACATACCTGGGTTGAAGTGTGCTACGCTCGTTATTTCAGATGACACTATATGATTTTGCCATGCTCTCTGCTTAAAAAGGTTAAAGTTCATCAAGGAACTTCTTCTTCTGCACTGATGTTTTAAGTGGTTTTTTCCTCCTCAGATAATATTTGCGTAATTGCTAAACATTAAATGAAACTTAGTTCAAGTAGCAATGATACCATGCAGCAGTGGTTTATGGCTACAGATTAGAATACATAGTTTCACGCTAATATAATTAGATAGTATAAATTTTAAAGGTAGTTTAATTATGGAAGTCTTGTTTGCTTCCACTGAAAGAGAACTTAATCAAAATCTACCTAATAGAATTACATGTATTCAGAAGACATAATCATTCATAAGTTGCACATAGTGATTTATAAATATAATTAAAATATCTGTAATGTGACATTATTACCCCATGAAGAGACCTCATAAAATAAATGTAGTTTCACATAATTGTATAGACCTTTGTCCTCACCATTATTGCCAACTATCCTTCTCTGCTCCCTGCTTTGGGCATGTTTTTAAGTAAACCTTAGTTTAAAAGAAAAAAAAAAGGCAGGTACTTTATCCCTACTTTCACTCCAAAGATCTAAATTACTTTAATTACCAGTTCCAAACATTTGCAGTTGGCTTATGCTAGTACAAGAAATGTAAATTCTTCATTAATTATATGATTTGTAGTTTCTTCTAGCATTGGACTCTCCTAAAGGGCCAAGTCTTAATCTTGTGCACAGAAAAGTAATTTCTGATTCTTCTCAGCAATTCATAAGATTCCTCTTTTCAATGCCTCTGTGGTAATGCTGGCATGATTATGGTGGTATTGCTGTGCTGCTAAAGATGTCTTACTTGTCTTAATGAAAAGATTTATTTAGAAACAAGTAGAATACAAAATAAACCAAAAAAGATATGGTATTATAGTCCTGCAAGACATTTGTCCTTCATTTACCTCAGGATTCAAAAATCATAGCAGTAAATTTTCCAGAAATTCTCTGGACTTTCACACTCTAGGTCAGTTAACAGATAGAAAAGCCATTAGAAATTATATTTGCACTGAAAAAAGATTTTCTCTCAAAATGGACCCAGATTCTAAATAATCTTCCTGCAAAATGCAACACCATACCCTCTCCCTCTTCACATGACCAGCACAGAGTCTGGGAAGCAGCCCTGCCCACTCCACGCAGCCTAGCAAGGGATTGCTCTTGAGAACCACTCATCTAGGAAAATGCATCCTTCCCTTCCCAAGCAGCATGCCTCCATGTAATGGGATTTCCAGACTTGGCAGAAATGCTCCAAACATTTTGTCAAGTATCCTGGAGAAGTAGAAACACAAACTTTATACCTTTAAATGGCAGTGATAGATATGGAAGGTGGAAAAATCCAGGAAGAATTGCTGATTGGGGTTGTTAGCTGGTTGAGTACAGGAGAACATACACAGTCTAGGAGACAGCCATTAGCATCTCAAGGGACGGAAGCAATGCTTATATTATTGAAGGGTGGCGAGGCTGTTGCCTTGGTGAGAAATAAAACAAATTGTAAAGAAAGCAAACAGGTGATGTCATTATGGATCATGTTGTCTCTGATCTGTTTACTGAGATAATGAAGAATGTAATTTTGCTATCATAGCAGCTGGATTTTCAAAACTGGCTGCTTACCTTACCACTGCATAACTTTGCTGTCCTAAGCAGGTACCTAAGCATCATCAGTTTCTTTGTACTTGGCCTGGTTTCAGCTGGGATTGAGTTAATTTTCTCCCTAGCAGCTGGCATAATGCTGTGTTTTGGATTTAGGCTAAGAATAATGTTGATAACACACTGGTGCTTTTAGTTATTGCCAAGCAATCAAGGAATTTTCAGGTTCTCATACTGCCCTGCCAAGAAGAAAGCAGGTGCTGCACAAGAAGCTGGGACCATTCGTGTCCAGGACGAACTGGCCACAGGGATATTCCATATGACAGCACGCTCAGTATTTAAACTGGGGGAACTGGTCAGGAAAGCAGGGCTGCTCAGGAAGTGTCTGGGCATTGATTGGCAGATGGTGAGCAGTGGCATTATGCATCACTCATTTTGTTGTATTATGATGATTATTTTCCCTTTCTCTCCCAGTGAACTATCTTTATGTTAACCACAAATGTTACCTTTTTTCACCTGATTCTCTCCCCCCTCCCACTGTGGGGTGAGGATGAGCAAACAGCTGTGTGGTGTTTAGCTGCTTGCTGGCTTAAACCACCACAGCATTTTAGCCATCAAGCTTTTAAGCAGATTCAGGAGGAGGTTAAGGATACTATTATGCATTAATTTGAGCTGTTTAAATCATGCCTTACAGCCTCTACTTTATTTTTTTGTTACTACCTGGTGTTTTACAAATGTGCAGTAAGTTCGTTCAAAAAGAGAAGTAACTATGAAATGAAGAAATTAGTTTTTCTGGCCAGTTCTTCCTTGAGTCATCTCACTGTATTGCCAGACAAATGCCAGTGCTCACTCAAGTGATGGAACAAAAACATGCAGGAAGCGGGTCCCACAAATTAATTCAAACTGAAGGATAACATATGCAGAAAGGGAGAATCCTTGGCAAGGAATATTTCGAGGGAAAATAAGAGAGAACAGCTTTCAGTTGAATAAAAGCAGATTATGAGTGGTTTTCATTCATTCCTTCACCCAAGTCTTTTTAAAGATGCACACTATGTATCTTTAGATGCTTAGGTACAAACATACTGATTTATATGTCACATCAGGCTTTGACACTAGAAATACTTCCAGGTAACTTGCTAACAATAGTGCAGACACTGGGACAGAAAGTTGAAATCTAAGCACTGGGACACTTTGTATCTCTTATTCAGGGCCCCTATCTCCAGTATGTTCTCCACATTCACCAAAGAACGAAAGCATGCCCTAACTGAGGGATGGAGATCTGGTCTTACAAGAGTTCAGAAAAGCAGATGTTTCTTTTCAGGATTGGTAGAAGTCAACAAGGCTCTTCACACAGTCAAGTGCAATCTTGAATCCCAAAGGAGGGTTTTTTTCTTTGTTGCGGTTTTTTTAATCAAAACCATATGTGTGTTCCTGACTAGTGACCATACATATCTGAAACAACTGTTTTATTGTGCTTGACGATTTACATTTCCTAGTAAACATACCAAAGCCCTGTTTGCATAAAAGGGACAGACCTACATATGAAGATGTTTGCCCTCCCTCATGAGGTTGCATGTACATTCTCAGCAGTATGTCATTCAGACATGGGATTACAAGAGTGTTTATTTTACCTTTCACTCAGTAATTACTCAACCATCTTCAAGAACAGCATTGTCCCTTTCAACAAACCCCATCCGTTGCTTTCCAGATCTAAGCCGTAATTACTAGAGGTATTTTTAGTTTTAAGTCCCATCTTCCTATTCAGCCTGACGATACCTTAATTATATCCTGACAAGGAGCAAGAATCAACAGCTGCAGGCTAAATTGTGGCATTGAATCTTAGTTCTTTCCCAGGCATGTGTGGGTGTTCCTGCTGATGTGGTAAGGAATTGTACCTTCCAGAGACCCCCTCTCTCACTTGCACAGAGAACTAAGAAATCCTCCACCAATTATTCTCTGCCTTATGGAGTCAAGTGCAGGCCAACTGAGCAGTAGTTTAAAAGACCTCTGAAAGGATTACTTGTATCATCTGTAAAATACCTTTTGCTTTTTTGCTCTTGTACATACTTGGCTCTGAAAAAGACATCCTCGTGTATGAGCTAATGTTAAGGCAAAAATTAAAGATGCCCTTAAAGGGTTGTATTTCTGCATTTTCACTACCACACATGTATTTTATATGACAGCCAAAAGCTGCTTCCTATATTTTGAGATGGGGAAGATTAACAATTGATTTTCTTCACTTTCCTTGTAACCTCAGACTTGGACACTCTTTAATCTTCTGTCTAGATCTGCTATCTTCTTTCCTGTCCCTCTGTGATAGTCTCATGCAGCAGTGTTTTCATATCTGTATTTAAGAGAATCGGATGCTTAACCTTAGTCTGACAAAGCTTTAAATAAACACTGCAAGGATCAAGCGTAGTATTGCCACTGTATCCCCTTCAGCATTTCTCACTGGCAAATTCTCAGGGCCTCCATGGTCTGCTGTATCAAGAAATTTGATTCTTGCGCTACCTCCAGAGTGGACATCTGTAACTGCGTGCTGCTGTTATAACCACAGGCTCCCTCTAACATGAATCGCAGTGTGAGGCTTATAGAAATTTGTTAAACATTAAGTATATGGGGCACCGGAGGGAGAAGATGGCCCATGTGGCATAAATATTTATTGGCATGTTTTCTTTAAGTCATAAGTGACAATTAATTACATCAAATCCAAAGGAATAAGCCTTAATGGAAAGAAAATATACACAGCTGTTTTTGAAGCATCAGATTACGAAGAGATCACTTGGGATGATTCATACGATTAACACAGTCTAGCCATTAAAATATAGTAACTAAAATATCAAGATCCATAAATCCACCAAGTCATTTGAGATGTACACCTTCTCAAGAGTAATTTGGACTAAATTTTGGGTACACTGCTGCTAAAAATGCTGGAGGGAGAGCAGTATAACAGATCCTCCAGACTACATAGGATGTGTACCTAAAAAATAATTGTTGCTGGCCTGGGGAGGCACAGTGAAATCATGTCAGGACTTATTTAGGTGAACTTGAGTGACTCACAGAAGATGGTATATACTGGGTTGTCTGCGTTTGGGAATGTTCCATGAGGACTTGCAAGGAAAGTGTTGGAAACCTCATCTGCATGTTAGGTAGCAGCCACACACCGCATGGGAGAGATTTTTAACATGAATTTTGTGGCAAAGAAGCCACAAAAATGTAATGAAAATACAGGGAACAAAGGGAAAAAATAATTTCTCCACCCACAGCTGGAGAGGGAAATTGTTGCTCTAATCACATGAAGAACTGTATGGTGGGAGGCCCAGGTTTTGCTTCAAGTTGATGTTTCCCCAACCTGCCCTGCACGCTCTGAAGTTCTGGACAAAGAAGTTGTCAATAGAGTGCCATGGTCCTACTTTGACAAGGTTGGATTTTTTTGATGGTTTGCAGTAGCCTTATCTCAGGAAGGTACCGCTGTATAGGTGAGGGATACCTGTCATGAAGCCAGAGTTATTTAGGTTATAGTGCAGAAGGTGTGCCTGAGCTCCCTCATGTTCTGGGGTTATCGCTTGAAAATTCTCCAGTCTGTCTAATACTGCTGCCTCACACTTCCAATCGAGCATACAGTCCTTTTGCAAGCAGCTACATGGGATATCTAGTGCTTCCAAACTAATATTTTTATTTCTACATTTCACAGCTGATTCCTCTGCCAAAATAATTTTGGCAAGAATGGAAATTAATGTGAGACAAGCATTGCATCCAAACATTAATGGATAATTAGCTCTGTCTTCCAGAAGGTTTATTTTTTTCCCTGAGTCACTACCAGGCTATTCCAAACACCTCATATAAGATACGTTCCAACTCAAGATCCCCTTTAACCATTTAAAATTAAAGGATCAAGTTCTACAATGTGCAGAGGATAAATCTATGTCTCTGATACCATTCTCAGTCTTCTATCTACCAGAAAGTTGAGCTGTACATATTAGTTATAACTAATAATGACTCCAAAAAGAAGTGATGGGAGTCAGTGGCAGGGGAAATAAGTCACCAGAGTTTAGTCAGTCAGGAAAAGGCAAGTGTGATCTAAAGGCAAATAACTGCAACATAAAAGCAACAACTGCTAATTTTCAGTTTCCTTATTTCTTATGAAATGCCTCAGAACTCTACAAAAAGGAGATGTCAATCTTTGTAACACGTCCTTCTTCAGAAGGCATTTATCTCTATGCTCAGGGAAGGGAATAATTTGGAAATTAAAATAAATTCCATGGCAGAACACAGATTGATTATCAAAGCAGGAAACAAAATGCTGCCTGCTTCCCAAAGCTACTCAGAGGTGGAGCAGTAGGGGCTAAGTGATAGTGGTGCCCAAAAAAAAAAAGTGTGAGAACACTCTGTATCCTGATAACAAATTTCAGCTAGTAGTTTGTGAATGGTTGGGATCTTTATCTCTCTACCAGAAACCCTAGGAAAGTGTCTATTCCTTTACATGCTTTATAATGCATCACAAGCCACCCTGCTCTGCATAAAGACGTTGTAAAGGAGCACAACATAGAGCCCATAGGAAGCTGAATGAAGATCATATTAAGCATTATGAAACAGTATGCCCAAGAAGGCCACACACACATACCCCTACTTAGATAATCCTAATTTCCTCTTCATTAGGGGATGTGTGTTGACTGCACAGAATCACAGAATGGTAGGGATTGGAAGAGACCTCCAGAGATCATCGGGTCCAAACCCCTGCCAAAGCAGGGTCCCCAGGACAGGTCACACAGGGAGGCGTCCAGACGGGGCTGGAATCTCTCCAGAGAAGGAGACTCCACACCCCCTGGGCAGCCTGTCCCAGGGCTCCCTCACCATCACCGAGAAGAAGTTCTTCCACATATTGGTGCAGAACTTCCTGTGCTCCAACTTGTAGCCATTGCCCCTTGTCCTGTCCCCGCAGACCATAGAAAAGAGGCTGGCCATTTCCCCAGTTATGTCTTTTAACAACTGAAAATTTTGTGAGTGAGCCTGAGGGAGTGCAGAGACCGGCTGCCCCGAGGCAGCTTGTCAAGCTGCCTCTGTTCAGTTCAGCCTGCTGCTGGCTGCCACAGGTGAGCTTCTGTTAAGGAAAATGAGCAGCTGTTTATTAAACAGATAAACACACGGGCCCAGTGACAGTGTGAGAACCTGAAGAACATAATAAGGTTGGAAGTTCTTCTACATTGCTTTGTGCTCTGAGGATTCAGAGCACGCAGTCTAACTTCCACTCTAAGTTGCACTTAATTGTGCTCAAGTGTTTTGACATAGATGTTTTCTTCTCCAGAACACAAAGTTCATGTGCCCTTTGAATGGAAAGGTCCACTACAGTTGTCCATACAACATCCATTTTACCATCATAGTGTTAGTATACAGGGGTTTTTTTCTTTTCCCTGCAGAAACAGGGATAGGAGTTTGTTTTGCTGAGATATTAACCTTCCTAAACTATCAGCATAAGTCAGAGAACAACCAGGAACCTCACCACACAGTGTTTCTGAAATGATCTAAAACACCACTCCTGATAGCGTTGCAGGAAATTGGCTCAGGCTGAGGTTTCTAGCTCCTTTTCCAAAAAGGATCCAGTGCAATCCTCAAGTGGATATCAGGATTTCTAATCTCCCTTCTGTAAAGAAACTGGGAGGTACAAAAGCCCTGACTTTAATCATCACTGTAGGAGCTTCCAGTCTCCTTTCTATAATGAGCCCAACTTTGGGATATTGCCACAGAAAGCATGGCAGGGAACATTATGAAGAGTTCAAAGAATTTCCCAGCTTGCTCCTTAAACAGTGTGTTTGGGTAAGAGAAGTCCTTCCAAATCCATGCCCTCTACCCCCCCAAAAATGTGCATAAAGAAATCTGTGAGATTAAATTATACCTCTTTACTACTTCATACTGGATTCTGGAAATCAATAGATCAGACTTTAACTGGGCCAAGACCTAAATCTGTCCAAAACTACATGTAATTAGGCAGAACACTGTCCCAAAGCAGCTGTGGATTTCTGTGCATAAAAATAGTTTGACAATTAGTTGAAATAGTTTGATTATATTTTTTTTTCAAATCAAGAGAATACCTAGGATTACGGCCTCAGTAAAGAAGCATAATTATGGTTTCTGGCTGTCTGTTTTTCATCAGAATTTATTTCAGATTCAACTGAGAGCAATGAAAGAGCAAATTCAAGTTGAGGGGAGAGTAAATAAAGAAGTGGAGAAAAAAATTCAAAGTTCAGTTAAGGCTTTCTTTCTAATTATGCAGTGGCATTTAGGGTTTTTTGAGCATATATTTAAGATGTCAAATTAACTGACTTGAAGAATCCTTTTTATGTGACTGAACAACACAGTCTTCAAGCATGGTGGGCATGGTGATTCATGATTTCATTTCAAAAAGTTGCTGTTGTATCATAGATGATTTAAAAAAAATTTTTTAATGGATGCTAACACAAAACAGCCTTCTAAAAATAAGCAGAGAGAAAGAGAGGGCAACACCAAAGCAAACCCCTACTTAATGGAAAAACAGACAAAACTACAGGCCCACTCCTTTGAGAGACACATTTGGCAAACAGGGCCTCCCCCGATGGCTTTGAGAGGCTTAAATAGAAAGACAGAGGAGTCCAGTGTCGTGAGGGACCCATGTCAAACAGCCTCCCACGGCAACAGACTCCACCAGCAGAAATTGAGCACTGGGCTTCAGCTTTTTACAGCCTGATGGTCTGTGGGAAGCAGGTGAGAAGAACAAAGAAGGCTGAAGGGTGGGCAGCTTTGATAAGGAGACAGACTGTGCTGCCACCAGTGCTGACAGTGGGAGGAGGAGCTGGTGCTTCTGCCCTGACAATGTTCTTCTTGCCAGTCGCCTGCAGTTTGCAGGATCTTGTATCCAATGTGCTTCAGGTGCCACACAAGACTACCATTCTATGCACTGGAGTCTAGATCTTCATTTCCAATTAAGAGATGGTTTATGAGTACATGTGGTGCAGGTGTCCATGTGACAACCTATAGGTTGATATCTATCTAATTTGACAATAGGTAAGAGGATCCAGAGTTAAAAGTTCTTGCAGGTGTCATGAATACAGGTGGAGCTGCGAGACAAGTGCACCAGCTGAGCGTGAACATAAACCTTGCTTATGCAACAGAGAAATAAGATAAAGCTACACCTTCATAACCATCTCTACTGAAGGGAAAGGGTCATCAGACTTGGCCACCTCAAAAGTTAACCCTGAAATGTTGATATGTAGGTAAGCAGGCCTTTCTAATCCCAGCACTCACATAGCCAATCAGCTGACTCTTTTTCCAGACTACTTTGTAAGCACAAGAACATGTAATATTTAATCTTTTTCAAGTAATCTTGCTGCTTCAGAGCTCTACCTATTTATAACCTAACAGCTGGGGCAGAGCTGCCCTGGAATTCCTAAAGCACACATGAACAGACATGCTATGCAAGTCTCCTTCAGCAGAAAGAGAGGTCAGTCACTACAGGTTTCATTTAAAATGACTGAAGCTGCTGGCAACCATATGTTATCTTTACTGTAGAACTTCATTCAGAAATGATGGAAGGAGCCACAACAGGAGCAAAGCCCATGGTGAAAGACTGAGCTGGTGAATGGGTGACACAACAGAATGTCTTAAACAAAATGCTAAGAGGGGACAGAAAACACAGAGGGCGTCTCTGGTCTTTGGGGATAATCCTTGACTCTGACAAACCTGGCACTGACATCTCTGGTATTCTGCTTTCTAGTTCCTGTTTTCCTAGTCGTTTGTGTCCTATCTTCATCAGCCTTTGCGTGACTGAACTAATGTAGGTTAGTAGATTTGAGGCAGTATTTAGAGACTATGAAGCGCTGAATTTAGAGGCTATGCCATGTGTTGTGAACTCAGTGCTTAGAACAGGGTATGTTACATTCTGAAGTGCAGTGGAAATTGCTAGCTAGTTGCTAAGTGGGAAAAGTTTCGAAAGAGCAAACTGGTTCAGTCTTGGAGTAAGTGGCAGCGGCCTATTTGTACTTAATGTAGAGATTGCCACAGGGTGACTCTGTTAGACCCTGACATGTGCATGGGACTAAGACACTGTCACCAAATACTGTCACCGTATCTATTATAAAGCTGTAATCTCTGGTTATTGCAATATTGGTCAGTAGTAGCTGGATCTTTTGTGTACTGAATGCAAATACTGTTAAGGGAGGGGAGAAAACATGATGGTCTTGATTTAAAAATTGAATCNGCCTCATTCAACAAGGGACCTACATTATCCCTGGTCATCCTTTTACTATTCACATACCTGAAAAAACTCTTTTTATTGTCCTTTATGTCCCTTGCCAGCTTAATTTCTAAGCAGGCCTTAGCCCTCCTAGTTGCATCCCTACAGGCCCTGGCAACATCCTTATATTCATCCCATCATCTCAGACCCTGTTTCCACAGTTTATAGGTCTTCTGCTTCCCTTTGAGTTTACTCATAAGCTCCCTGCTTATCCACGCAGGTCTTCTGCCTCACTTTCCCGATTTCTTACTCAAAGGGAGTAAGAGAGTTTCACTCTCTTCTTCCCACCCACATCGTAGCACAGGGAGGGGCAGGGACTGGGAGATGGGGGCTTCAGTTAGTTCCTTGCCAGTTGGCTCCCTCTCGGCCGAGCGGGCATTCATTCCATAACCCCTTCCCCTGCTGCACCCTGGGGTCCCAGCCACGGGAGACAGTCCTCCACGAACGTCTCCAACGCGAGTCCTTTTCCCACAGGGCTTTATCTCCCCATCTGCCCCGCCGTGGCTCACTGCTATGGCGGCCAGCAATGTCTCTCCAGTCCTCCACGGCAAGCCTGCCCCCAGCAAACCTGTTCCGACGCTATTCTCTCTCTCACTCATCTCTGTAGGTTGCAAGTGCTGGCAGAGGCTTGCTTCAACGTCAGGGTCTTCTCTGTGTCTCCACCTGCTCCATCCAGCATAGAGCCCCCCCACGGGCTGCAGGTGGGGTCTCAGCCTCTTCCATGGGGTTTCTCCATGGGCTGCAGGGGCACCTTTTTCTCTGGCACCTGGGGTACCTCCCCTGCCCTCCCCAGCCTTGGTATCTGCACAGTTTGTTCCATCTTCTCACTCCCTTCTCCCATGGCAAAATGCAGCTGCTTCTGGGTTGTTTTCTCCTATATGTGATTCTCAGAGGTGCTATGGCCCTGGTCAACAGTGACTCTGGCCTTGAAGTGTTTGTTGTTTATAGTTAGGCTGACCGAAAAACTGTAACTGCTACTTACAAAAACCCTCTCAGCAGCACAGCTACACAAAACTGCAACATCATCAGACTTGAGTGTTTTCTTTCTTAGTTCCCACATGATTTTCTCAAGAGCAGAATTTACAGAATGGCATGTCTGTACGATAGAAGAATCTCACTAACCAGGGGAGCAAAGAGGCCCTGTCTAGAGACAATAGTTTCTGATCCACTGGCTCCAGTCCTGAAATCCTTTCCACAGACTTTGAGTACAGATTTATCAGGTTACGTATTTCATGAGGTGTAGGAGAACCATGGAGCTGCTGATTTTTTTAGCTGCCCTGCAAAGTTGCACCTCTCCATTCCTTCTTTGCCTGCTATAGTGCAAAGTGAAGGCATCTAAGCTCAAGGATCAACAAAATGTAGGAGATCTACCCTGCTGCTTGAAACGCAGTATGAAAATGAGGAACACTGTCTAAATTATGATATGCAACAACATTATGATACAAAATGGGGAGAAGACACATTGCATATTGTAATGGAGTTATAAGCATTATCAAGTAGTAAAGTAAAAAAGAACTAGCTCAGTTTAAAAAAAAATATATACTTTTCCAGATACTGCTGCTTTAGCTTCTAACAGCTTGAATCTAGTGTAATGCACAGATTACTCCTATCAGAGTATGATATCAGATATGCTTTGGTGATACCTGCTCATTCATACAGCCCAGAAACCTAGGAGCAGGTGGAACTTGAGTCCAATCATTCTCACTTAGTCACTGCTACAGAATAGTTTCACTTGACATTTTAGTTTAGCAAAATTATTTATATTTTTAAGTTAGGCTGTGGTGGTTTTGGCCCTAACCAAAGGCCAAATACCCACCAAGCCGCTCGCTCACTCCCCCCTTCAGCCGAAAAGGGGGAGAAAATAGATATTAGGAGGCTTAGGACTTGAGATAAGGACAGAGGGCTCACTCTCCAATTAGTGCAATGGGCAAAACAGATGCAGCACAGAATAAAGGAAAGAAAAAGGTGATTTATTACTACTTACTACAACTACTACACCCAGTGAACCGGAACGAGATAAGAAGCGGCCAGGTCTTCAAGCACCTTCCCCCCACCCCTCCCTCCTTAGCAAACTTAAAACTCATCCCGATTTTACTCCCTTCTTCCCCCCCCAACATGGCACGGGGAGGGGCAGGGAATGGGCAGTGGGGTTCCGGTGATTCCCAACAAGCTGCTTTTCT
>VZTU01003462.1:19412-44367 GCA_013400835.1 Zapornia atra | reverse complement strand
AAAAAAAAAAAAAGCTTTCAGAAATTAAACAGTCTTTAGATCTGAAGTTTCTGTTTAAGTTAATCTCGCTACCGTTAAATGGGTGTTGGAACTCCTAATGATTAAAGAAGCAGCAAAAGACCTTGTCATTAAAAGTAGCACTTTCCAGTGAATCTCATGTAAATGCAATAGATAGTAAGCTGTTCCACCACCTCCTGTAGTGCCCGATTAGCACTGCTAAAAACTTCTTGCAAATTGGCTTACAAACCAAGGCTAAAAAAGTTATTTCCATAAATTCTTAGATTCTACTTAGGAAGTTTTGAAAGTTAGGAAAAATACTACAATATTTATGTAATGTGGAGAACACACTAAAAGCAGCTCTTGATTTGTACATACATTGGTACTTGCACACATTTAGCAATAAGTACCTGAAAAGACGAAATCATTGGAAAAGCAAGACACAAAAAGTTTATCTGATACACAAATATATTTTTAACGTTTCCTCTCTCTTTCCTAATATCCTCTGTATTACAGTTTATTGACAAAATCTACCCATTCATCAGACAAGCTAATTGTCAGAGCAGATGATGTCATCACTCTTGTTCCTTTTTTCTCCTTTCTTAATACCCACCCTGTGACTCTCTTTGCTAACTTTTCAACCTTTCTTTATTAGGAAAATGCTTCATAAATTCAGCTGCAAGTCTTGAAAAGGAACATGTACAGACTTTAAAAGGGTTACTGCCGTTTTGATGACTTTATAAGCTACCATTTCTTTTTCTGTCTTATTACAGGTTTGTTTTGTGAATTTAGATGCAAACAGAGATGACTGCAGCAACGAGCAAGTGAAACAGGTAACTCCTGGGTCTTAATAACATGTGCAGTGAGTCTAGTCATGTATAGCGGGACTCTCTAATATAAATGCAAATCAAAATTCTATGGACAAATCAAAGCTAGCCCTAGGTGTTTTAACCTTACAGAGAGCAGTGCATCAGGAATTACCTCAACACCAGACTGTATTTTATAGCTTTTCTTAATCCCCCAATCCCAAAATATCTAACAGTTGTTGCAGCAGTTTTCATGTGAGTGGACTTCTTGTTCAGTCCTGGTTTTATCAGAGAAATGAATGTGGATGTGTCGTACATCCAATTTTTAAATTTTTCATAATACTACATAAAAATAATTTTCCGTGACCTCTTTCTACTGCCAAAAATCTTTGAGAATCTTCTGCTTATTTAGGTCTTGTTCAGGTGACCAGTCTTACTCCATCAAACTCCAGATTATTTGATTATGTGGTTTTGAGGATGGGTCTAGGTAAACCAGAACTGAAGGTGTGTTTTACCTCTTTAATTGAAAGTTTGAAGGGTAGAAAAAAGGCATTTAAAAAAAAATTGACCTTGGTTATTTTAGAAACATTAACACAAACTACATCATTATCTGCTGTTTAAAATACTTATCATTCAAAAAACCCCTCAAATCTGAGGAAGTCACATTTTAAAGATGTGGCCTGGTGTCTGTTTTGAGTTTACATCTTCCTTTATCAGTTCATTTTCATTGTCCTGGCTTGGTGTCTGTGATCTGCACAGCAACATAGCAGCAATATGTGGTAAGTGAACAAAGGTAGGATCTCCTGACAACATCAGTAATGCTCAGTAAAGCATTAAATTTAGGCTGCTGAAACCACTTTTAGCTTATAAGAGGACAACCAATGCTGGGTCCTTGTTGCCACCTCCAAGTCATTCACAAAGCAGGAACTGACATAGAAGAAGCTGTGCCGTTTCCTGCATCCTGGGTCCATGAACACTCAGATGTCAAAATAAATGTGGCTTCTTGCAGCAAAATGATTTTACAGTAGAATCAGCAGGTTAACTGTGCAGAACAGCTTGAGAGGCTCAGCTTTACTGAGCCCAAGAAGCACTGGTGGTTTTCTAATAAGGAGTGGTTTTATCGTTGTTTATAGTGTTAAGGAACAAAAGCTATAGCAACTCATAAGGAAATACCAAAAGTTTCTCCCTCAGTCTCAGAGCTCGATGCCTGTAAAAGCACACTGTAAGCACTAATCACCTTCAAAAGCTGCTGCACAACTTCTACCTATCAGCCCTGCAGCAGTGGTGCTTTTGCTGTCTGTGTGCTTCACACAGCCCTGAACTCTGCCTGCTCAGGAGAGCCCAGTCTGCTGCCTGGAGCTGGCACTCCCCGCCCGGCACAGGGAGAACACAGCATTTGGCCCTGTTTTAAAAAAGCAGTTTCTGGGGCAGAGCCACCACATTTATTAGCCATAACTGGGAGATGATACTTTTATTTTAGCTTTCAGTGTAGGTAATACAAATTTACCACTACCGCAGGTACTGTGTATGCTTTTCTAAGAGAAAACTCCTTCATCACAATTTTTGCATATAATACACAGTTTGTGTAAATTACCTTTGAGGGGGGTGGATTTTTGTACAACACACTGGTGCAGTGAAAGCATTTCATAGAATTTTAAGGATGTTAGCATAGCTGTTGTTCATATGAAATACACAACTATTTACTAATACATACTGTTAGGATCTTGCATTGCCCTTTGAATCTAGGAATGGGTTAAATTAGGGGGTTTGTTGTAAAATAATTGTCTTCCCAGACTTTTTCTTCAGAAGTTAAGGAACTGAAGAGATAAAAAATGCATGATTTCCTCCCTGAGAAATCTGATTAAATGTGGCAATTTAGGCAGTAGAAAAATAGATATACATAGAGAAATGCATGTGATAACAAGAAGGTTATAATTTGAAAAGGATGATAACTTTTTTGTACTATCTTGAAATGTCAAACTGAAGAACTGAATTTAGTTGTGTCAAATATAAATACTTAGCTTCATTTAAAGATCAGTCTACTGAAAAGTGAATTGTTCCCCAATACTGAATTAGATTTGCTAAACCAGAAGGTTTTATTACATCTAATTCACTGAGGAAAATTAACAGTACCGCAAGCTTGTTTTGAAGATGAAAAGGAAGAGAAGTATGATTGAATTGCATAGTAACTAAAGCACATGGCTTGATGCTTGATATCTGCAGCCTCTTAATGGCATTACCATTGGATGGGCTATGTTAGTGCATAAAATGGAGGTGGCATTTACTCCCTCTGAGAGGGGCCATCCTTGATTCTCTGTTCATAAAGCAAGCACATGGAGATCCCTGGCAGAAAAGAACTGCACACACCGTTAGAGTAGGGATTGTCCTTTTGGTCTGGCCTTTGTACATGAATGAACACAGACATGTCCTGCACATCACTGGGGACTCCTAGCAGCATTGCAGTTCAAATCTCCTGTGCTACATAGCGTCATTGATCATGTAACTATTACCACTTTTGACTCTAGCAAATGCATAACAGATAGAAAATGATTGTAACTTTACAAACGAAAGATCGTGAAGGCCCAGTGGAACAGCAAAGAAGTGTGTATTCCATCTGTGTATTAAATGCTTCCAATAGTATTGGATTGATTTAATCAGCCATTTCCAGCAAACTTTCTCTTTGGTTTCCTTCTTCTCATCTGCCTGCTGGAAGATTTGCCCTGCTCTCATTACTGTGCTTACTGAGTCTTCTTTGGTTTAGATCATAAACAGACAGGGTATTCTCAGTCTCTTAGGAAAACACTCATAATAGGACGGCCAAACATTTACATGCACAAACACAATCAAACTGTTCAGCACATGATAACGTCATGGATGACAGATCATCCTGCTGGACAGTTGTGCAGAACTTTACACCGTTGCTGTTGTCATGCTTGGCGACTCAAGAGTGTGCATTTTAATGCATCCAGTGATTTTTAATTGACTCAAAGTAGTAAGTTCAAGTAAGCTTTCTAAAGGGATGCCCACACGTGGCATTTCGTTTTGACATTTATGAATATAACTGAGCAACTCTGACTTCATTACCTGAGAGCACAAACTGTCTTTCATATTACAGAGATTGATCAGCGTCTCTCCAAATCTCCCCAAACTCATCAGTTCAATGAACGTACAGCCACCAAAGGAAAATGAAATAGTCCTGCTGAGTGGATTAGCATCAGGAAACCTTCAGGCTGATTATGAAGTTCCCCAGGTAGGAATCAAACTCACCTTTAAGATCACACCACAACTATGAAGGATGGAATTTGAAAAATGGAGAAAAGGAAGCTGAAAGAAAATTCCTAGCACCAGTTTAAGAGATGAGTGGGAGTTTGCAAGCATGAAAAAAAAAAAAAATAAAAAAATCAGTCTGTTAAGAGTGTGTCTTGGGGGGGTGGGGATGGCACAAAAATAGGAGAGAGATTCTGCTATTCCCTCTAGGTCCTGTGGATATCTGGGCTACAGCTGATAATGCTTTAAGCCATATTAGCAGTTGATCCTTCAGGGAATGCAGACATCAGTGGCAGAGATGATTCAAAAGCCCAGATTTTAAGAGTAGCAGGAGTCAGAAGGGCTACACAGAGGGGCGAAAGGAAAGATGTAGCACTTTTTTTGTGCACATAACTAGTTCAGGGTACAGCTCCTACAGACTTGCTTTGAAGCCAAGTCTTGCTATTTCCCACTTTTGTTCCTAGTCCATCTTCTCCCACTCACACACCTCAGAAGGGAGCGACAGCAGGCCTTGAAGATCCTAGAGGCTACTCTGTGTAGTATGTGACAATGGAAAATAACAAGCTACATTAACCATATCAGAGTTGGTACCCCATTTAGCTTCTGTCAACTGAGAAGTAATTAATGCATTAATTAAAACTTAACACATAAAGGAGATAAAGGCAAAGTTTCATGCCAACCCCATCACTCCCATTGCTATCAATGAAGTGTTCCCATCTGTGATCTGGAGGCTGAGTATTCCTCTTACTGGCACCATGCAGAGAAAGGAAGTGAACATTTACTTAAAGGCATTTTAATACACAGGTTCCGGAAGCTTAACTCCTTATAGTAATAAAATCTTCTCCTCTATTCCATTTTTGTCATACTTTATGTCTTAGTGAAGGAGAACAAAAAACACTCCAATATTTTTGGGCCTGATTCTGATCTCATTTGGCCAAGGATAAATTTGGAACAACTTAATTAAAACTGCAGAGTTACCCTGAAGTACAAAACTGTCTCAGCAAACTTGAACAGGTATCTCCAGTTTTATCTGCTGCAGGAAAACAGAACAAAACCCCACTTTTTTCACAAAACCTAACTTGTGTAGTCTTCATGAAGCAGCCCTAGAACAGCTGTATTGCAAAGGTCATTGAATTTTATGTTATGCCAATGAGCTGCTGTTTAAAGAGAGAAGTTGCCTGGTTATTTAGCGTTCATGCCACTTCTGTGAGATAGCTGAGTTTAGAAAGATTTAAAGAAAGTAAGAGCACAAGCCAGCAGTGCAGCTGCAAACCACACTTCCCTGGGAGAACCTGCTGCAAGATACACAAGGATGCTGCTTCAAGGCCCGAGTAAGAAGACTGAAGTACCCAAGTCGCCCCCACCTCTGAAACACCACAGATATTGCAACTGGCAGCCTTCTTGAAGAGAAAATGGGCAAGAGACAAATGAGAACTAACCTAAATTTCTGACTTGTAAGATTAAGAAGGCTTTGTACTGAGACTGGATGAGATTAATTGGCCAGATAAGCAGATGCTACGTTTATCCTTTCAGAGAATTTCTTTTGTAAGGAGACTCACCAAGGTTTCATACAAGGATTTTTATTCTGCTCCCCCTTAGCCTTTGTCACAAGTACAACCCTGCAAACCATGGTCTGGTGTTACAGCAGTGTAAAGTTTGATCTAAGGCTGCATCTGCTTTTAATAACATTTTTCATAATATGGTGTATGCTCAGGTCTGATTCAGCAACAATTTCTTAGCAGCTATTTTAAAAAAAAAAACCCAACCTATCTTTTCTGTTTAACATACTCATTTATCTGTTTTTCTGTTCAGACACTTTTTTTTTTGATGGAAAGGAAGGCCAGGTGAATCAAACAGTCTATTCCAACATCATAGTCATCCCACACTCCCTTGATCACTAGATACTTGCTTTGCATTCACAGTCAAAGACAAGATCTAGGATGGGGTTACATTATGCTAGATGCCATGCAAATGCATGGGGGGTCAAGGGCAGCTTTTGCATAATTTAAAAATCTACTGCATCAATCCAGAGTTCCTTCCACTCAAGCCGCTTCTTTCCTGGGGACCTGGAATTAAAGCATGAGATCACAAGCTGCAAAAGCCTGGCTTTGCTTTAGAGTACACCCAGACCACAAACTCAGTCCCATGCAGAGATATCAACTCAGCTGTGTGGTTGCATAAATATCCAACAGTTTTCATACCAGTAAAATGAGAGTAACAACAGTTCCTGTGTCTCAGTTTTCGTCCAACTTTCAGCTTAATTGCACAGCTGCTCTGGGTAAGACAGCTTCATATAAAGGCTCAGCTTGGTACACAGTGGAGCCCTGTTTCCAGTGAGAAGTTGTACTGATTTGAAACAGGGGTTTAGGCAACTAAGGAATGAGAGAAAGAGCAGCAAAGAAGCAAAATTAAAAAAAAAACAAACAAACAAAACAACAACAACAAAACAACCCCAAACTAACCAACCCTTGTAAAGGTGTGTAGGAACATCTAGAGGTGACGTGCTCTTAATGATCTCGCCAGGCAGTATTTACAGGGCTGCCTTCAAACACGGGCTGCAACAGAAATTATCCTGAAAAGGAATTCATGGGCACAAACAACTCCCTCAGGAGACAGGTAATACTTGATGGGTTGGGGGTGAGGCTACCAATAACAGCATGTCAGGTGGTTAACACTGGCGTGGCCAAAAGCAAGGAAGTCTCTGTCATTAAAACAAGAAGTTGATTGAAAACAAACTACTTGGCAGTTTCAACAAAATAAAGATGCCCCTGTGATACATCTGAGATCTCTACTAAACTGCTTTTATAACGAAAGCTATCATCCCAAGCAGTTTTATTCTAGCATATATGTAACCGCACGCTGTGTCACAAACATTTAAGTGACAAATTACATTGCATCTTTGCAACAGACCATTCCTGAGATATTTATGGAGAGGGAAGTGTAAAATAAGTTTTAATTTTTAATTAAATAACTATTTGAGATTTTTTTCCCCTCTAGTGTCCTTGGCTGGCAGATGTCTGCTTGGTTCAGTGTGCGAGGGGAGACAGGAAAAACAGCGCAAGCTGCATCATTTTTGAAATAAACAAGTTTCTGATTGGACTTGAGCTCGTTCAGGAGAGACAGCTGCAGATAGAAACCCACATCTTAAAGCCTGAGGATGACACAAACTGCTCAGTGTCCTCAATAGAAGAAGATTTCCTCACAGCATCCGAGCACCTCGAGGATGACAATGACACTGACGAATATAAAACTGGTAAAAGCAACGGGACTGACCATAATTCTGCTATTGTTCATACAGCAGGACAGCCATGGCAGTGCTCACAGAAATTGCACTTTATGTTAATTCATGCATATTTTTGCATTTAGAAAATGGACAGCCAGTCATATTTTTAAATTGTTGCTCAAAAACAAGGTTACATGGTTATGCAGTAGTTTTGCAGAACAGTAATGTGTTACACAATTATGCAGTCAGTTTCTTTTTAAAGTTATGTTATACTCTGCAAAAATTAATTTCTTCTTTCTTTCAATAGGTCATGAAAAATTAAGTGTTTCAGAAGCATCTTCAGATGCCAAAAAAATTAAAGGAAAGGGATTTGAAAGTCTCCACTACAGAAAAGCCAGGTTGCCACTCATTCTGGAAGGGAGCTGCATTAATAAAGATAATGCAGCTGCTGGAGTCTCTGAAGCTGTAAGTGTTGTGTCTGAAGACGGCACCTTACAACCTGAAGATAAGTCAGACCAGGAAATACTATGGCAAAAGGAATTAGCTGGAAGAGCTATTTCTTCCATTAGTACTGCTAATTTGACTAGTGAGGCTGAAAATTCCTGCTCAGTGCACATGTTAGAAGATGTATCCTTAACCAAAATGGCTAAAGAGGAGCTGGGGCCTCTGGGTGACCCAACAGAAAAACACAACAGTAAGACAGACAGACAGGACGGTGCAGGTATCAGGAAAACTGATCAGCCCTTGCAAAATGAAGAGGCAACTACAGGTCAGTATGCCACAAATTTAGCAGAGTCTGTTCTGCAAGATGCATTCATTAGACTGTCACAGTCTCGACCCACTTTTAGTGAGGAGGCTGCAGTCAGCGTCTCCATAGGAAGCTCCTGTAAGCCAGATGACCTGTCTGCTCCCCGATCATGGAATGAACTTCCAAAGATCGTCATAGTGCAGAGTCCAGACACCTGTGAGAATGTATCTGAGTGGCCAGGGTCTGCCTTCCCCAGTCTGTGCCACTGGAATGAATCAGAAAGTTCTGCTGAAGTTTCAGATTACTTTGAGGAAGAACATTCGAATGGACATGGCCAGAGTGCACTGGAAGTGGCACTGGCTTGTGCAGCCACGGTCATTGGAACCATTTCCAGTCCCCAGGCTGCAGAAAAATTCCGGCGGGATCAAGAAGCCACCGACTCTAGAAGTGGTGCAGTTGATAATGAAGAACTACACACAGCATCATCACAGCTACTTGATGACTGTGTTGGCACAGAATATTCATTTCCATCTGCACTGTGTGGCATGACTCAAGTAGCAAGTGCTGTAGCTGTCTGTGGTCTGGGGGAAAGAAAGGAAGAGAAGTATCCTGCAACTTCCACTGGACTTCTTTCTGCTGCTCAGACTTCTGCAGCCATTACTCTTCACTGCAGCATAGCTATAAGCAGCAGCATGGAGAAGCTAAATGACAGCATTGCAGAGGCACTGCTCAAAGAGGCATCAACAATTTTGACAAAACCCAACACATACAAAAATGTAGGGCATTTTATGGAATCCATAAATGGAAAAATTATTGAAACAGCAGCAAGGCCACGGATTCCACACACTGATGAAGTAATCAGGGATGAACTTGCACAAAACTTATCCAATATTATTCTACGACATTCTATTGAAGAGGTTAGGAAGAAGAGGCAGCTACACCCCCCTTCAGAAAACAGCTCAAGCACACAAGACATTTTCACTGAGACTGCAAATGAGTTACTTTTTAATGTAATATATTTTACTTGCAAGAAGATGAATGACATAAGACAGGTTGAAGAGTGTTCTCCTCTCTTTTCCGAGGGCACAAAAGCAGAGAAAGTAACAAGAGCAGAAGGATGGTCAACACAGGCAACAGCCCATGAAACTTCACACAGCCCGCTTGATCACGCTGCTGTTAAGCCATATGGTGCATCCTGCAGCACTGGCACTAGCAAAGATCTTGGAAGTGTCACAAACACTAGGAAAAGTAACGTGAAAGATGGAAATAACAGGGAAAATGCTGCACTGAATTCGGAACCAACGAGCAGACCTACAGGTCATAACGCACTTGTTGCAAAAACATCTCCCAAGAAAAGATACCTGAAAAGAACTGCGAGAGACTGTTACAAAACCCCAAGTCAGGGTAACAATCATCAGAAGAAGAAAGACTACAGATCATTTTCCGATGGAGAAAATACCTTTGCTAGCAGTGAATGCAAGCATGGTGTTCAAGAACAGCTCTCTTCCAGCGCCACCATGAATGCAGAAAACCAGGCCAAGCGTAAGAGTGATGCTGTGCTAAATAATGATGTACAGGTTAGCTTGTCTTTATTAGGAAACCATGTCTTGCTTCCTTCTCAGCCTGTGCTACAAGTGAAACATTCAAGGGATAAATATTGTATAACAGATTTTGCAGAAGAATTGGCAGAAACAGTAGTCTCTATGGCAACAGAAATAGCTGCCATTTGTCTTGAAAATTCAAATGGAAAGCAACCCTGGTTCTGTGCTTGGAAGAGGGGCAACGAATATCTGGTGACCCAGAGTTTATCATGCCGAACGATGAAAAGGAAAAAGGAAGCTAATGGCTCAGTTATTCGGAAGCACAGGGCACCTAGACTGAGCGAGATCAAAAGAAAAACAGATGAGCATCCTGAGCTAAAGGAAAGATTGATGAATCGGGTGGTAGATGAATCTGTAAACCTTGAGGACACACCAGATTCAGTCAATATCTTTGCAAATGAAGTGGCTGCCAAGATCATGAACCTCACCGAGCTCTCCATGGTTGATGGCATCTGGCAGGGTCCAAACCACCCCAGGAACAGGCTGCACTGTGAAAGATGGAGCCGAGCCAAGGCCTCAAGCTGCGAGAGCATACCAGAGGAGGACTCGGATTCCAAAGCCTCTTTCAATACCCTAAGCCTAATGAACACCTTTGGTCAGTCTGTGAGCCAAACAAGCTCTGTCTCAAAGCAGTCCAGTTGTGAAAGCATTACAGATGAATTTTCAAGATTTATGGTGAACCAAATGGAAAATGAAGGAAGAGGTTTTGATTTATTACTGGATTACTATGCAGGAAAAAATGCAAACAGCATCTTAACTTCTGCTTTGCAACAGGTAGCCAAGAAAAATGGTCATCTTAATGTAAGACCAAGTTGCCCATCCAAACAGTCCAGCACAGAAAGCATAACAGAGGAATTTTACAGGTATATGCTAAAAGAAATAGAAAAGGAAAAGAAAGATAACGCATCTTCTCCTTGGAACTCGAAGGACTGGTGTGGCAGCTTGCTACCACCTTCTCTACGATCACCTTTTTGCTTTAGACAGTCATCAATGCCTGACAGCAGATCATCAGGCTCTAGGCTAACAGTTAACGTCCCAGTTAAGGCCAAGTCATTAGATGGATTTGCTCACCATCACCAAGATTCCTTAAGTATACAACCAGTCAGCACCGTGTCTTCTTCAGGTCTTTGCAAGTCTGACTCATGCCTGTACCAAAGATGCAAGACTGACCAGATTACAGATATGTTGATTCATGAGACGTGGGCAAGTTCTATCGAGTCACTAATGCGCAAGAACAAAATTATAGCAGATGAGGCAGAGGCAGAGCAGTTTCATAGTGATTCCCCACCACACGTGGAACGGTATGCAAACAGACTGGCTGCCAATATTGTTGAAAGTGGTAAAAATTTAATTGTTGTCCAGCAGGATTCCTTTGACTATACAAGCCAAGAACACATGCTGGAAAGCAAGCATCCCACAAGCACAGCTCAGATTCAATCCAAACCCAAAAAGGAAGCAGTAAATTTGGGTGAGAAAAAAGAGCGTATGAAGAGCCCTGGACACCTCCCTGCAGGTCAGCACAGGGAAGTGCCTTTAATTCAGATAGAAACTGAGCAACGAGATGAGCCAGATAAGGACTCCGAGTCCCTAACGTCATGCATCCCTTCTGGAAAGGAGCATCAAAGCAAAGAAAAACCTCCAGAAGCTTTTGATGGGAAACACGCAGTTTCCAGTTCCCTGCTAAAAAGGTATGCATCAGATCAGCATGTTACTTTGGTGTTTGCTTTCAGTTCCCAGTAAAAATGATTTTGGTATATAAGGAGAGAAGCACTTTTAGAGAAGTAAACAGGTTAAGTTCTGGCTACAGGTTTCTAATGACATAAAATTGGCCAATAATAGATCACAGTGCTGATTTCTGGAACAAACTTACTTAATGAAAACATGGTTCAGAGATCCAAATCTAATACTGCACAGACAAGTAACTTTTCCCTCTACAGGTATTTAACTCTCACGTAGTCAACACAGGAAAGACAGACAAAGTTTGAATTGTCATTCAGCACTGGCTGATCTCTCAATTAAAAAAAAACAACCCCAAAACCCCACCACACCACCAAAAGTCAATGTTAGTTTAAAACAGAAGATAGCAGAATTTGACCTGTAGTTTGTCCATATAAATAACACTGTGTGTACCTGGAAACAAGACCAGGCTTCCAAGAACCTGAAGTTCAGCTTTTTGTTTACTGGTTGGAGCTATAAGTGAAAAGCATTCTTTAGTGGAGGAAATAAAACAGTAATTAGAAGTACCCCTCACCTCCTTTGGTTCAAGACTTCTCTGTTAGAGCTTAGACAAGTAAATAACATTTCATTTCACGCAGTTTATCCTAGAGCCCACCCCACTCTCCTTCAGCTGTACCCCTTCTGTTGGAAAAGCTCCAGCTTGCTTTGGTTAAGGCAAAGTGTAATCCCTGCAGTATCAGAGCACGGTGCAAATGTAGAGGGTTACTGCAAATGCTCCAAGGTTAAGAGCAAGGCTCTCTCTCAAGGTATTGCCTATTTTTAGCTATACTTCATCATATCTGTTACTTTAATGGTATCTAAACCGCCAATCACTTGGAACACTGCAGCACCCCATTATCCCAGAGTGCCAGAAAAAGAGCAGGTGCTAGTGTTAGAAACCATTTTGCAGCTTGATTTATTCTAGGCAGTGCTTTGCTTTGACTTTCGACAAAACTCCACTTGAAGTGGGAAAGCACATACTTCCCTGTGTATGGCAGTAATTAGGTGGATGATTATCACAGTGTTGGTGTTCTCTTTCATAGTAACTCTCTGCTGCTAACCTTGCTCTTCCTTTGAGCACAACCAGCTTTTAATAAGATACACATAGAAATCTGCCTGACTCTTTGAAAGTTATTTCCATACAGTTTGTGAGCCCTAATAACAACTTTGCCTTTGATGCAGGGTTCCTAAAGTGGCTACGGGAAGTTTAGAGCAATTGGATTAGTAGGGCAGAGTTGGTGCTCAGAGGCTAGACCTCGTGAGCATTGTGGTTCAGCTCTGAATCAGCTCATCTCCATTTCCACGCATCAGCTCCATTTGCAGCATACAGTGCAGATTTCCTTAAAGGAATCTCAAACAGAAGCCACACAAGCGTGTGCCAGGTGTGCTGGTGCCCACACTAGGAGGTCAGAGCTTCCAGTGGTTCTTCACGTGGATATGGACCACTTGTGGCATGGCTGTCTGGACCAAATATAGGCTGAAATAAAACCATATATATATATTTATATATGTGTGTGTATATATCAGTGCCAATTACTTTGATCCATGCCTACTGCATGAAATTGCTTGCTAGTATAGATACAGGCACATAGGACTCCAGGCAAAATATCAAGCAGACATATAGTCAGTTAGAAAAATAAAAATACAACAACAAAGAGTTGTTCCTTGTACGCAGGCACAGAGCCAGACCCAGGCCTGTGACAGACACACAGAAACCATCCCAACCCACTGACTGTTCAGAAGTTGGGAACTTCACAGCATCGCTACTCTGAGATGTAACCTCCTAACAAATGAAACAAAACCCCCAAGTACCAAGTAGCAGCCCCCACAAAAATCTGTCATGTTCTGGACCAGGGTGCTCCCTGCCCTGTAGTAAAAATTCAGGTAACACCACTACCCTTCAACCTGTCTGCACAGCGCCTTCACGTTACTGCAGATGAGGAGTTTTGTACCCGAGGGGTCAGGGATGACAAATGCAGTTATTTGACAGATGTTGACTGCCTGGTAGAGCAGAGGCCCTCAGGCAAACAACCTCCTTTCTCCCTGTACAGGAGGCTGCATCCCTCTAACATAGATGCAGCAACTTCTCTGTTGTCTTGACAGTGAGAGCACAGCAGGAGATATCCACAATGATACCGTCTCAGTATATTCTTAATCAAGTTAATTACTTGAGTGCAATGGAATTTTTGGGGTGATCTCTTGCTCTAACTGAAGGCAGGGTGCCTCACCTGTAACTATAGCTAGAGGTCTGAGGGTGAGAACTAGAGAGGCATCCTGCGGGGGATTGCCAGGACACATTATATCATGCTAAACATAAAGTTACAAATGCAGACCATCCAGTAAATATAACAAAATATGCTTTTGCTTTGATTGTTATTCTGTCACAGCAGTGATATAATTAAGTCTTTATTATCATCCAAAAAGAGGGGAGTTTGGATTATTATGTACTGCATGCCAAAAGTGCCACAGTAAGTCTCACAAAGTCCAGCTTGCCTCTGAAAAGTTACTGTAAATATAGGGGGTTTTGTGTGATATGTCAAGCGTGCAGGATTATAAAACATGTTTCCCTAAACCCTGTGTTTTTAAGCTTGGCCTGGGCTCCACATTCAGTCTGGTTTCTGACCACCCACTGCACACCTACCTAGAAAAAGAACGCTTCGTCCTTCCCCAACCTAAGCAGCAGAGATCCTAAAAAGCGCAGAAGACCAAGAGTCATCAGTACTTCCCAACCCGCAATACTTTCCTGCTGTTACTTCTACAACATTAGAAAGTAGAAAACCCTGGCAATAAACTCAGCCCACCCTTTGGCAAGACAGGGATTTAGCCCCGATATGTATTTTCAAGAAGTGCTGTCATTCTGTACTGGCATATCCCACGTGTTTCAACCCCTGACTGACTGAAGCACATTGAGCAATAGGCCTAGGCAGGGAGCAGTTGTTTTTTGTACAAGTTAAACCTTTTCTGTGCTACTCATAGCAGTGATCCTTCTTTAAGAGCATCTCAGGCCATATGCTCAACTGGACTTCGTGTATAAATTATAAGCTTGTCCATTCTCTTGCATCTCCATAATTCTGCAGCTTGGTTGATTTTACTGAGCAGCATTGCCTGAAGATTGGTGGTACCTGCTTGTTTACCCTTATTACAGTATCAATGTGCCTTCCTTATCACCCTGCCAGCAGCAGTCCTCAGAGCAGACCGGATGCTGAAATCGTAGGAGACACAAAAACAACAGAAGAATTTCCAAACCACCTCAGCAGCAGTGAAGAAAGCACTGGCAGCTGGTCCCAGCTAGCTAACGATGAGGACAATCCTGATGACACAAGTAGCTACCTACAACTCAGCGAGCGATCCCTGAGGTACCCATATTGTCTGTTCTTAGTAATCAAGCAAGCTAGTGATTTGACTACCATGCATCTGGAATGAGGGTCAACAGCCAGAATGCTGGAAAGAAAGCACATGACAGAGTTCTTGTCTGCATTATTTTTAAAAGCAAAAAAAAAAAAAAGAGAATGAGCCACATTCTGGTTCTCAGCCAGGTCTTTTTATTTGTGAGCAGCTAGATTCAGACAAGGAAAAAATTCCTGGCGCCATTCAAGTGGCTCAGTCCTACAGTGAAAGGACCATTAGACAACCTAATTGCTATGCCCTTGCCTTTGATTTACTTGCTCCTATTTGCATAATGTTTATTTTGGTATCTTCTTAGCTGAGACTGATGAGACTGCTATTCCCACCAGGTATCTTAGAGCAGAGACAGAGCCTTAGACTGGCACAAGGGTGCAGATCAACAGAGGATGGCCAAGCTCCCCTGAGCAGGCATAAATTGCAGAGCTCCCATTGCAGTGTGCTGCTTTTTTGTTCCTATTCAAGTCAGGACATGTGTTTAAAGATATTACCTAGTCCTTAGAGTTTGTATCAAGCAATGTTAGTTTGATTTCAGCCCTTTCACAAACACAAATTGAGCAAGGTTCCTCTTGGAACAAGGAGGGAAAAGACAGCATGGTAATGAAGCAGGGAAGAGAAAGAGCCTCTGTCAGCACTGTTGGCTCACTGAAAAAATTCTGAAGAAAACTTGTCTGTCAGTGTGGGTGAACATTCATCCCAGTACATTGTAGTATCAACTTTTAACAAGTCCTTTGTCTGGGAGGGGTGATGCATCATGCCTGTTGGCTCTGCATGGAAACAGTCTGAACGCACGGTGTGCTGACATGGACTCAGAAAAACCCAATGGCTTAAGGAACTGTCTAGTCAATCCTTCTGACAAAAGGAAAACTGCTATGAGTTGCTTTTCAGTAGAGAGTGGTTCGAGTTGACTCGCCACACAGAACTTGTTTCTGCTAGTTAACTTGCAGCCAACAAGTTCACAACTTGTACCTGAGACTGTTACAGGATCTGCATAGACATTCACTGCCAAACTTACAATGATGTTATCAGGCAAACTGGTACCGTTTTCTCCAAATATTGTCAGATGTAATACTTCATTCTCGTGAGTAGGCCAAAAAGAATACTATGTATTAGTGGCCCCAATGACCAGTGGCTTTAATTAAAATCTAAGTCTTCCAGAGTAGTTCGAAACATAATGGGCGGTCACTGTACCTGTGGGTTCCATCAGATCCCTGATAGTGTTTGAGGTACGATGCAATACTCTGAAACTGCTGCTTGTTACAGGCATGGAATCAGCCAGCAGGTAAGTCATATGATGGGCAAGCAACTGCCTTGCTGTATCTCACCGTGTTCAGAGGTATCTGAATCTCTGCAGGTTTTTTCCGGGACATCTCTGCACCTGACAAACCTTCTTGTCAAGGACTCATGCAGACTGGTTTTTTTGTTTAAGGCCAGATGCTCATTGCAGAAGCTGTTCACAAAAAGATAGTCCACTTTTATTTTTACCTGCATCACTTGATACATGCTCCATTTAGAACTATTTTGATAAAAGCCTCATTATTTTGAGCAGATTAGTGTGCTTCGTTCTGGGAACCACTTGCTGAGCGTATCTGATTTTATGGAACTCTGCATAACAGGACACAGCCTCCTCGCTTTGCTTTGTACGTGAATAAATTAAGGAAAAAAATGATGTATGGAGTCATGTTCAGTGCAGCTTGGCACTAACATTTAAACTTTTGCTTTGTCAGCAATGGCAACAGCAGTACAACTAGCAGTCTTGGCATTATGGACCTGGAAATTTATCAGGAGAACGTGCCATCTTCTCCTATGATTAAGTAAGTAGTCACTGGAGTGAGACTTGATGTTTAGTCTAATTTTAACCGCAAATCATTTACACCATCTAAAATGTGCCAAGCCCTGCTTTGCACCTGCTGCGGAGCCTGCCGATCGCTTCAGAAAAAAGCATATGCAGGTGTCTGTGCAGAGCGACAGCACCAGAGAGTGAAAGACTCCAGGAAAGCCCCCCCCAGGTGGATCTCTCAAGAGAATACGGAACCACCAACTGCTCTGCCTGAAAGATACTTTTCTGCAGCATCAGTTCCCCAATGTGTGAACTTTGTTCTCCCAATAATTTCAAATATTATCAAAACTTCACTGTAATGGCAATAAGGCCAAGGAAATAAGGACCAATTCAGGTCAAAGGATAAAATGTGATAGCACTCTTTCCAAGACCTATAATATTTTTGCCCAAAGTACATCTTACGTGTTGTTTCTAGACATGTTTCTACTGAGCATGCAATAAAATTGTTGAGAGATGTGCAAGTACCTGCCTAAAGATTCTGGTACCCTGAAACCTGGTGTAGCCTGCCAGCTGGCGAGCATCCCGATGCAGTCAGGGCAGGACCACTGCAGAAGCATACAGACTGTACATCACACATGAAACATGGGAACTTTATAAAGTCTGTCGCCTCAGAAAAATATTCACTATACTACCACTGCCCTGCTTTCAAGAAGCTTTTTCTTAAGAAATCTGGGCATTTATATTTCTTTAGAGTTACAGGCATTCTCTCTCAGCTGCCAGTTTGGAAACTAACCTTGTTAAAACATTCTTCACAGGAGGCAGTGATACCTGCTACAGGCATGCCTAAAGATGATCCTTCTCCCTACCCTTTCCAAGGACCAAAGGGGTACATTCCTGACTCCCCTTGTCAGCTTTCAGGAGCTATTCTCAGGTGTTAGCCAGTAAGCACAAGAAGTTTGTAATTCCACAGACCAAAATCAAGGAACAGAATACATCCATATTCCAACAGAAAACTGGAAAAAACCGCAGTGGGAAGGCAGTTATGAAGCACCTGTGACAAACCACACATTGCATGCTGTCATTTTATTCTTCCCTCTCACACCACACAGTACCCAGCTCATGAGTATATGTAATCTTGATTCTTTGAAGCCTTGGGGGAGATTCTGATATCCTGTGAACAAGGGCAGTAAGAGTAGCACCCTCCCTTGTTGGAAACAAAGCCTTATCCTGGCAGCATCATCCCGACTGAGGGCAGAATGGGGCAGTCTGGAAATACATACCAAAGGCAATAGCTGTGACATCAATAGTCAGTTGGCAGTCTCCTGCCACATGTACATGGATAACGTTTTGAGAACAAGAAGGAGAAGCAGTGACCACATGCCTAGAGTTCATTTCTGTTTAATTTCATTTAGTTTAAGAAGGAGATGATACCTCAGAAAGTAAGAATTTTGGAAATTTTTTGTGAAGTGTAAATGGAATTTGTTTATCCAAACCAGCAGTAGTTGAAGTCATTGATAGTTATGATCCTATCTAACTATGAAAGATAAAACTGGAAAGCAAGACTAGAAAAGATTCAGCCAGGGAGTTATTATAGCAAAGAGCAGACATGGGAAGTTCATTATTTCCCCCCAGGTTATGAGACTTGCTGTGTCTTTCCATAATGTCATTTGCTTGTCATTATGTAAAGACAGACTGATCCTGGTGAAATGTAATACACAGTGCAACCTGTACTTCATCCTATTACAGGACTAATGTTGTGATTCCCATAGCTTTTCCTGATATACAGACTAAATGAATGAAGTATATTCAGCTTTTTATTAATTCATCCTATGTAACTTTTTTCTTGCAGTTTTCTAGGTCTTACTTTGAGGGAGAAGCTTATCCATCATGAAGCAATGTTGTAGACTGTTCCTAAATATCACTAATATGCGTTGTTGTTGTTTGTTTCTAAGTGAACTAGTAGAAGAAAAGGTTTTCCTTAAAGAACAGGCAGAAAATACAGAGGGTAAGTTGAACCATACCAATTCAACCATACAATTTGATGTTAATGCACATAATTGCACAGTAACTGGTGGGATTATTTTTCCAGAAAGTACTTCTGAGCTTTCAGTGGGAACAGCCAATTGCCAAAAGGACCTACTGGTGATAAACTTTGATCTGGAACCCGACTGCCCAGATGCAGAGCTGCGAGCCACCCTGCAGTGGATAGCTGCCTCTGAACTTGGAATTCCAACCATCTATTTTAAGAAATCTCAGGAAAACAGAATTGAAAAGGTACTGTTTATAGAATTGGGTATACTGTTAGTTCATTTTAATCACAGTAGCAGTTACAGTTTCTTGAAGTTACTGAGCTTAAAAACCGATGTAAAAGCATCTTCATTATAGCAATACTACTGTATGTAACTGAAGGTGAGGAGAGACTTAAACGTGGGAATTTAAGCTATGTTTAGTACATTGTCCATGGTACAAGAAACTAGAATCACCATGACACTTTCTCCAAAGCCTCTATAACATGTTTTCACTTTTTTCTATCAATGATGTGTGAAATACTGACACCCAGGGCAGAATTAGCACACAGTGACTGCACTGGAGGGGTTGCAGATGCTTTTTGAAGTTTAAGCATGTAACTTAAAAAATAAAGCTAAAAATCTCTTGCGTGTGGACATCACACGCAAAGTTCTGCTGCTCGGTAAGATTAAGAGCTGACTATAATGTGAGGCATAAGCTGTACTTAAGATTTCCAGCTTGGGAATTCCTTAACCATACTGCAGGTTCTGCCTTGCCCGCAACACTGATGAGGGCAGCCTCAGGCAGGTCTGAGCTTGTGCTTGGCTGTTCCTAAATCTCTACATCAGGGGATACAGCAGGGTTCCACAGGAGCCTGGCAGTTCCTGTTTACATGAGATCTTCCACAGCCAAATGCTTTGGCTTTAGAGTCACTTTGTGCTGGCAGGACGAGGTCCCTGCGCTCCAAGGAACCGGCCTCACCACTGCCCGAGTGTGTGGAAGAGACTGACTGCAAACTACAGATAACCTGTGTTAGCTCAGGTTCACAGTCTCACAGAACAGGACAACAAGGCGCCTGCGCCAGAGCTGACTGAAAGTTGGGAGGATAGGCAGGGTGAACCTATCTGTGCCAGCATATCTGTGTATTATTGCTGCCCAGGCAGCAACCAACCAGCATTTCCAGAGGAGCTGTCATTTTATCACACACCCACTGCCTGGAAAATTAGACTGACTCTTTGAAACATTTTGCATCATTTTATGGAAGTTATGAAGTGCCCCCCCTGCCGTAGCAATACAAAAAGCACAGCATGGGCCAGTTCCCTTCGCTCCTGGTCACACCTGGCTCAGCCTCTGCCAGCACCAACTTGAAAGCAGAAGTCTGTTTCCAGGGGGAGGCAGGCACTGGCGGCCAGCACTGAGCAGCTTTCAGAGGTGTCCGTACAAGCCAGAGCACCAGGAGCAAGACTGAAGCCCACAGTGGCCACAAGAAGTGCAGACCGTTTCTGTTCCTGAATGATTATTCGGTGCTCCGTTGCAGACACCTGAATGATTAGCATCTGGTAGTGTCTGCAATGGAGCACCAACTACTTACAGCATTTTGGGAATAACCAGCCTTTTCCAAGGTCATCAAGCCCAAAGGCTTACTAAAAGTGTCACAGTATTCAAATCAATTAATGAAAACAGTATTACAAATCAGTATTTTGGTCTCTTAAAATAATGTCTATGGGAAGATCATTTCGAGTAGCAGAGATATTGTTTGATTTTCTTGAGTACATGCATTTGGGAATCATAAACATCATTTAAAATGCATTCAGCAGCAACAGTCCAAATTGCATCTAATTAAAGAAACAGCTGTCAGCTTTACCCATGTGCTTTGGCAAACAGTTAATTCAATTGCAAAAATACACTAGAGAATAATGAAGCACATCCTGCCTGCAACAGTGCTCTTGGAAATCGCGTGCCTATTAAATATCATTAAAATACATATTAAAAGTTTAGGCTTCAGTATGTAAATAGCAAACAGCTACACTAACAGGAGATACTCAATATTTACGTGGGTGGTTTGAAACTGGAAATGTAGAAGTAGCAAGCTAATTGGATATTGATTGTGAAATTCAAAGAAATGAAAAGCTTTGATTTTCATTTATGTGCTTCAGAAAAAAATGGGACCAGATGTATGACCCTGTGAAGCCCATTATGAAGTACAAAGTGGACAAAATTCAGGATTATGTACAGCTGCTTAAGAACACGTATTTAACCTCTGCTTTATCTGGAAGTTTAAAAAAAAAATCAAATATAGATCCTCTCTGTGATTGAACCACAATGGTGGCAAATGTCTTCATGTGACAAGCTTACCCAGAATTCCCTCTCACCAGTACTATGAGAATATTTAAAAAACTGTGGGATGTATTTGTGGAAATACAGCAAATTAAGTATAAATCAGAATACAGCTAAGGGTAATGAAGAGGGTTGTGGGGTTTTTTTCTTTAAAGTGGATAGTCACACTTACACTGTTTGACAGCATCTGTTCGATAACAAGGAAAGTTGTGATGCCTTATCAAGCTTGCTTTCACTGTTCTTACTTCCATTGCAATAAATAATTAATGAGAGCAGCTAATTTAGAAATCATCCTAGTCTTTAGGGAGCTATGGAACTTCAGAAATGAACTTTTAGAAGCACGAAGAACCTTCATGTTGCTGTGTGGTGAAGTGTGTCCAGTCCCTCATACAGCAGCACACGTACAAAGTATGGTCTTATGGCAGTGTTTGTGTAATTCAATTAACAAAACCCCAGCAAAAGGTCAGTCAAACCCTAAGCATGTTTTGTTTTGGCTTTTCTGTTTAGTTTTTAGATGTTGTGCAATTAGTTCAACGGAAGTCCTGGAAAGTGGGAGATATCTTTCATGCCGTGGTGCAGTACTGCAAGCTCAGCGAGGAGGGCAGAGCCATGACACCAAGCCTGTTTGACTGGCTTCTTGAATTGGGTTAAGAAAGTTCACTTGTTCAGCTTTTTTGTTTTATTCCTGTTTAAATAAGCAGTGGTTTGTGTAACGCTCCAATTTCTGAACATCACTGAACGAAATGAGCAAAGATGTACAAACTCCACAGAAACAGCACACGTCTGTTCCACGGCCAAACAAGGAGCAAAGTGAAACCAAGGTGTATTGTATCTGTCCGTACCACGAGGGACTCCTGATGTGTTGTGCTATAGGACGTACTGTACAAGGAGGGGATGGATTCTTAAGCCTTTGAATCAACGGACTACACAGTAAAGGCTTAATCCAGTATCTGGTATGTTCCATTTTCATCAGTTTCATTAGATCCATCAGCTAAAATGGGATGGTGCGCTAATTTTCAGTTCTGAGACACCAGTATTTGTACAACTTACATATGTAACCTGGGTGTGTTCCGGGATGCCGGGACACACACATGTCCTGGGATGCCTGGACACACTCATGTCCCTAGACAAATTGTTGTTTGGATTTTTTTAAATTCCCATATGCTGCTAAGGGTTAAAGATCTTCTGAACACTTCACACCTTTGCAGTTACACAACACAATAAGAGCAGCTGAAAACACATTTTAGTTTCTTTTCCTGCGATTATTTCTCTTTGAGGCTGTTCCCCAGTCCTGTCTGCTTCTCAAGGAAATGAAGCCCAGCCTCTCAGTTATTTCCCTCAACGTCTCATTCCGTTTCACGTGGAGGCAGCGCAGTTCAGCATAGCTACCCCAGTACACCCCAGAGCACAACTCCAGTGAGGGCAGCACGCAGACAGACGGGCCACCCGACCCTGGGCGAGTCATTTCGCCTCCGTGCCTCAGTGTTCCTACCTGGTAAGAGGGAGCTACGATTGTACGTTTCTTACTTAAAGTGCTTCTATTTAAAGCACGATGTAACCTGCTACATATCAGTTAAAAGCAGTGAAAGAAGTACTATTTTAATTTTACTTTAATCAAATAAATTGTTAATAAGGCAAAGAAATGCCTATCTGAAAAGAGTACCATCTCCTCATAAAATCTTAATTTTTTGTAACAAAGCAAAATGATTGTTAAAATTTCAGCATATTTGTTCCTTTTGAATATAAACGTTTGGACTACAGGTGATAGTTCACACTACTATAACATTTATATAACTTTGATAAGATACACTACGGTATCGTCTTGTTGAGATGATCTGTTAGTATCATGTACTTCATGATACGTTCTCTTGACTCTGTCAAAGAGATTGGTTTTGAGCCTAAAGGCACATATAACTTACCACATCGCAGCTCTTCTGCTATTTGTTTCTTTGAAAATACTTCTCTTTCATCTCTCCCTACCCCAAATGGCACAATAGAAAGCCTGCCTGCTTTTCCCAGTAAAATATTTAAGAGATGTTTATTTTCCATATAACAGTATATGCTCCTGTAATATTTCTTGGAAAAAAACCCTATCCTTTTGCACTAAGTATTTTTGAAAATTTTAAAGTAGTTTTAAATAATTTATGAAAAAGAGCCATATTCACAATTTTCTCTTTAAAACCATTCCTAAACTCGCATGATTGCATCACTCGTTTGTTACAAAATACAAATTGTTAGCAAATCTAAACCCAACGTGGAACATCAAACAAGATGAGTAATTCTACATCTACTCCGCAGGATGTACACCACAGTGAAGGTCACTTTACTGTCAAGATAAAGGTCGATTTTTTGTGTACGCTGAAGGTAACTGTGCAGTCACTGGCCCACTCTGAGACTTGTTGAACACCCCTGACTCCCACCCACGAGTGGCAATTCTGAGTGCTCAGCATTTCTGAGGCTGGAGGTTAACAAAAAGCATCAAGTATTACAGCGCTTTTGAGTTCATAAATAGGAAAGTGTATTTATTTTTAAACTAAATAGAGTTAGTTGTCAGTATACGATTTTTTGCTGTGATAGAATAAATGTTTACTTATCCTACAAAGCACAAATACCATGACAGAGTTGTAACAGTGTGATGCAGATTCTCTGTACAGTAGTTCTTAATGTTGCAATTTATTCGGAAATAAATTTATGTTATCACACATGTCCTGTTTGCCTTTTTCGACCCATTAAACAATATTTGCTTGCCATCCCTGTACCTTCTCAAAACTGTGCTTCCACATGAAAAAATCTGGCCTGTTGCCCCACCCAAAAGAAGTCAGAGAAAGCTCTAGGTCCTACTTAAGTCTCACACAGAGCTGAATGACAGGCAAGCACAGGATGTCACCATGAATCCTGCACTTTGACTTTCAAACTGTCAGGGAAAAAAACCCCCACTGCTCCATTGAGCCCCTTAATAAATAAACACCACCTGAGAAGGAAATCACCTCCGTACCAGCCAGTTTAAGAACTTGAATTCAAGGCTGAGCCATTCCTAAACCTTCAACGAGTATGAGGAAAAACGTCACACAACTACTTCCAACTGTTCAAACCAGTCTCCTGAGGAACAGGTCGTCAGAAAGCAACTTGCAGCTGTACAGCATTTAGCAGGACAGACTGCTAAATTAGACAGCTGGACCATCAAACTAATTAAAACAATTTGCAGTGAAAAAAGGTCTGGCTGACTGATGGATACTGAGCTCTCCTCCCAGCTTCAGCTGAAAAACACACAGTAAAGCACAACAAACTGGCAAACACAGCCAAGCAGGGTACATTTCATATCCTTCCACTAACTGCCCAGGAAATCCAAGGGATTACATGGAGGTGAACTAGAAGTTCTCACAAAATGCCACTTTTTAAACACAAGTGGGTATGAGTATTGCTGTCCTCACCTACTCAGAAAAAAAATTTAATCTCAAGAGGTACAAAAAGCATGCATCAAGAGGCCAAGTACACATCGTGTACTTGCATAAAAATCCTTGTCCTCCGCTCCGAAAACACATGTTCTGTCCTGGCGATGTTATGTGGTACAAGCTGTTGCAGTTTTGCCTAGCTGTGCTGCTTCAGTGACCTTTGTAAGCTGCAGTTACAGCTCTCTGCAAGCCCCGTTATTTTGAAAACATTGGTCCATTCAAGGCCAAATTTGAGACTAAGCCTATCAGAGCTGGTCACAGCACCTCTGGGAATCACATATAGGAGGAAAAAAAACTGCTGGCAGGTGCACTTTGCCACCGGAGTGGGAGTGAGAAGATGTAACAAGCTGCACAGACGCCAAGGCCAGGCCTGCAGGAGGGGGGGGGATGAAGAACGCGAAAAGAGAGTTTCCCCTGCAGCTCGTGGTGGAGTCCATGGTGAAACGGGTGTCCCCCCAAAGCCCATGGATGAGGATGGGGAGCAGACACACCTATGCCCTGTGAAGATTGATCCACGCCTCAGCAGGTTTGCCAGGGGACTTGTGACTTTGTGGGGGACCAGGCTGGGGGTCTGGACCCCGATGTCGGCACCCTATGGAGGGGAGTCCTGCTGAGAGGC